>CAJNJA010038875.1:0-25349 GCA_905231915.1 Symbiodinium necroappetens | reverse complement strand
CATACATACATACATAAATACACACTACAAGACGATACAAGCACATATCCATACATGCCCTGCCTACATGCATACTTCTACATACACTGCCAGTGCTAGTGCTAGTGCCAGTGCCAGTGCTCGTGCTAGTGCTGGAGCTGCAACACGCCACTGACCCCCCTCCTGCTCCTGCTCCTCCTCCTCCTCCTCCTCCTACTACTACTACTACTACTACTACGACGACGACGACTACTGTTACTGCTACTGCTACTGCTGCTGGTACTGCTGCTGCCACTGCTTACTGCTTACTGCTTCCTGCTTCCTGCTTCCTGCTTCCTGCTTCCTGCTACGGCTACGGCTACGGCTGCTGCGGCGGCGGCGGCTGCTGCCGCTGCTGCAACTACTTAGCTGCTACTCCTGCAACCACTACTGCCGCAGCCGCTACTTTGTTGCATCAGTGCTGCTTGAATGAATCGCAATCACCTCATACAGTTGCTGTCATTACTCGTCTCAGCTTTGTTCATTCATGCTGGTGGCACTGGGACGGTTTTCCCTACGGCCCTACATCTCGCGAGTCGCACGCAAGCCAGCTGTATCGCAAACACTATCAGTCACGGCTATCAATAGCACACAATTGCTAACTGTAAACAGGCCTTGCTCACTGGTCGATAACGCGGACATCATATATGATTCAAAAACACCGCCCCGGCTTCCACATGCCAAGTAGGCGACAACTTGCTATCGAGAACGCAGGCTCCGGGACAAGAGACCGGAAAGCTAGGAAGAAGGATTCTTACCTCCATGCCAGCATGTCTTGGAATTTCGCCACGGATCCGAGGCGCCTTCAACTCGTAGACCATGTCGCCTGAGCCGGAAGATCCACCCCAAAATGAGAAGCTGAAGTGACAATTTAGCTACTGGGGGAAACCTATAGACCCTCACAGCTACCTCAGTTCTCCCTCCAAAAACTGAAATCGATGCCCGCTTCGATTGTGATGCCAGATGTTCCGCGGTGTGCCCACTTCAAGATCATCGAAAGCATGGGGTTGTGCATTGGTGCTCTGAGATTTGGCTACTGATTTAAGACTGCTGTGGGATTTGGCAACTGATTTATGACTGAGAGTGTTTACGACTGACAGAAGCTAACAGGTCCAGGTATGCATGTGGGTCGTTCATACCAAAGGCCACAGTCTTGAATCAATTCTGAACGGCCGGGAAACCTCAAGCGCTCGAAACCTGCTGGGCCCCTCCACGTCCAGGCATGTCCAGGCTCCCGGCCAGCAAGACCGGTAAGGTCAATGAAGCTTGCTGTGCTGGACCTTTCTTGTTGCAGCTTCGGGTTTTCAGCTTCGGATCCTCGCCCAGAGCTGCCACTCTCGGCCCCGGACGTTGAGGCCAACTCTTCATAAGCTGCTCCTCTCAAGCTGCGTCTCTGAGAGAGCCCTGCTACATTGCCCTTTCGGGTCATGTAGGGCTGACTGAACTTGCGAAGAGAGGGCAGCGGAAAGTCGCTGCTACGCCAGCACACTTGGGTCGGGCCTCCTGTAGTCGCCAATACCCGGTAGCCGATAAGGGGCTCGCCACCAGAGAGGTTGGCCAGCTGAGTGTGGCAGGTGGCTAGAGCTAGAGAGGTGGGGCTTGGGAGTTGGCCCTTGTGGTGCAGGCTTTGACGTTCCGCTTCAAGGTTTTGTGGCTGCATTCAACTTGAAGCTTATCCCTTAGAGCGTAGGTCTTTGCTGGTCCAGGCTTCTGGCTCAAGTGGTAGGTTTCGGGGCCTCGGACTGTCACTCCATGGATGATTACAACAAGTGTTCACAAACGAGAAGAACATGAAGATCAGCGAATCTGCTCGGGCAAAAGCATAAGAGCCTCGATGCTTCTTGGCCGAAGGTGGGGTTTCGAGGGATTGATGCGCTACATTGATCCAAGGAGCTTAATGAGAAGCAACATCACACAGTGAGATACACAGATCACAAAACAGACACATGGTCTCACTCACATCTAGCTTTGCTTCACCCGAAAAAGTTCACTAAAAACGAGGGCAAAGGGACAACGTCCTGATTAAGCAAAAAACAAAGCCGCTGACTTCGATCCTCCAGAAACTTCTGAGGGATGCGCCCAATTGAGCGTCAAGCTGGAATTTGTAACCTGGCATGCATGCTCCAACGCAACCCATCGGCATCTAAAGAGGCATCTAAAGAGACGAGGCTACTCAATCTACTCCACAAGCTGGGACATAAATGCTTGTTTGGCAGGGGCTCTGCCTGCCAAAGAAGCCAGAAAGTTGATCCAAGCACAAAGCTAATGGCCTCAAGCAAGTGTCCCAACTGCCCATTTCGAGTATTGAACCACGGAGGAGGGCTGTTCTTCAAGCGGGCTGGCTGCAAATGGGTCAAGTTCAAAACGCAGCCATATTGCCGCTGTAGCATGAGATGCACATATGTATTTATGTATGAGTGTAACTTTGTAAGTATGTAAGTATAAACGTATGTCAGTACGCGAACATGCATGCACGCATGCAGGCACGTATGTACCGTACGTATGTACGCACTGACGGACGGACGGCCGGATGGACCGACGGACGGACGGACGGACGGACGGCAGGCAGGATGAGGTATGTATGTATGTATGTATGTACGTATGTATGTCGGTATCTATATCCGTAGCTGTAGCTGTATCTATACCTATATCTGTATCTGTCTCTATATCTATATTTGTATCTGTGTGTATATTTGTATATGACATGTGTGGACGTGCATTTATGTGCATGCATGGGTATACATGAACATGTATCTGCACTTGTGTGTATGATCGTGTGTGTGTGTGTGTACTTGTATGTATGTGTGTGTGTGTGTGCGTGTGTGTGTGTGTGTGGGTGGGTGGGGGTGAGTGCGCGTGCGCGTGCGCGTGTGCGTGTGCGTGTGTGTGTGTGTGGGTGCGTGGGTGCGTGTGTGGGTGTGTGTGTGGGTGTGTGGGTGTGTGGGTGTGTGGGTGTGTGGGTGTGTGGGTGTGTGGGTGTGTGTGTGTGTGTGTTTGTTGGTTGTGTGTGTGTGCGTGCGTGGGGGGGGTGTGGAGAGAGTCTTCTGTGTCATGCTGCAGCCAGATCTTGACTTGTTTGGTGTGAGGTCACCCAGAGAAGCTTCTGGGGGTGCTGGGCCGGGAGGATAATAGCTTTTATTACTCCCGGTCCCCGCTGGCAACGCCAGCATCTGCACGGTGCCTGCTGGGCGGCTACGAGCTGATGCAGGAGGTTGGCGTAGGATATGTTTTTAAACTCAGATGCAGCTTGGTGAGGTCAAAGCGTTGTTTCCCGCCGCCAGGCCTATGTTCGGATGCCCCTGCTGGTAACGCCCAGCGTCCGCTACCCCGTCAATGGCTTCGCTGTGAGGTTGTTGCCAACCACAGCCTCCCTCAACCAGGGCGCTTGGCATTCACACAACTTGTTGTTTATTTGGTTTGGCGCTGTCTTTCCCCATTAAAGCTCGTGCAGCCGCCTTTCGGTTGTAAGCGGCCCCTTGTGCCAGATGAACGCGAACTACCTTGACGGCCAGATGCTCGTCGGTCTCGATGTTGCAGAGAGGCAGGGCTGTTCCTCTGGCCTGCTTATCTGCAATTGAGGACGGAACAGTCGTGGCAGGTTGGGGCTCTGGGTGCGCGGCGATCGCTTTTATGACTCAGCTCAAGTCCGTGGATTTTTGCCATGTTGCAGCGAGGCAGCGGCTGCCAATGCGTTTGACAGCAGGCGTCAAGTTGCCGTCTGAACTCTGTGCTTGGCCTGATGAGGACTCTGCAGCCGAGTCAGACGGGGAGGTTCCTCCGGAGATGCTGCTGGCCTGGTGCCTGGTCATGTCCTTCTAGCGCGTTGCAGCAATTTTGAGAAAGGTGAAGGGCATGCTGAACATAAGCTCCGCGCTGGCCGGCAACGAGATCCTCGTCTTGCAGAAATGCGCAAAGTTGAGGAAGGTTCGGCAAGCTCGGTTGGATATGCTGCGTTCGCTAACTTTTGCGCACAGTGTCGTGTCTTTGAACCTTTGAATTGCGTTTGTTGCGACAGGCTGCAGCAAGTGACGTGAAGCCCAGTATTGACAAGATGAAGGCAAGGGGAAACGCGCAGAAGACCCCAGGCAGGATCGGGGACTCTGTAGTTGACGGGAGTTTATTGAGAACCTTTCGCCATCTGTGCGCCTGTAACATAGCCTACATAAGCAAGCAGACCGGTATAGAATGTTTCGGCTCCTTGTCAGCGACTTTGTGGTCTACTCTGCGCTTGCGGGCAGACCTCATTCCTACCAGCTCGCAGCATGCGGCTGAGCGAGCGAGCCTAAGCCAGGGCCAGCGCTGTAAGTATGTAATTGCGGCGTGTGTTCACTCACGTGCAAGTTGTGCAGGGGTGAATATAAGTTCGGGGGTTGCAAAGGTGCTTCTGCTGCGGATCTCCTGGACCAGATCCTGGAGTCCTGCCGCGCGAAGACGCAGAGCGTCTTGCGCAAGGCTAACTTGAGTGACAAGGACCGGGTGCTCTCATGCCTTCGCTAGCCTGTGCGCAAGCAAGTAACATCCTTTCTGTTGCAACCCTTTGGACCATCATTGAGTCATTGAGGCTGCGAACTGTTGCTTGTGTGCTCCTGGACCATTGAACGGAGTGAAGCTTGTTGATTGTGTATTTGTGCTTTACAATTCCTCTAGTAACCCAGTTGCGCTGCATTCTCCTACACGCGTAGTTGGATTTTGAGCGGTGCCCGCGACATGTAGGATAGTGGCATGATAGTGGCACGGGGATTTGTGACTCATGGGAACAGTTCATGTGAGACGCCAGGAGTGTGAAAGCTTGCCGCGGGTGCCGGCATCAACCATCGACGTGACCATTGTGCCAGATGCATCTTGGCAAAAGCTATTTGGCAAGCCCAATGGCCGTGCCTGTGCAGCGTGTGGCAAGTCTTGACAGGCAGAGGCCGAGGAGACGCCGCTGGAGGAGCTTCTCGCGGAAGGTTCTCCCCGTTTCAGTTGATGTGGTGCCTGCTATGCCTTGTGGTCCTTCCAAATGTAGTTTTTCTGCTGCGTGATGAGCAGATCTACGCGCTCAAGAACGGCACCAGAGCCTCCGCCCATCGCCCCGAATCCCAAAACACCCCCAAACCCGTACACCTCCTAAACCCCTAAGCCCTGGCCGAAACCCTAAAATCCTCAACCCCTGGACCCCGGGCCCTACAACCCCGAATATACTCGAGTTCATGTCAAGATAGGGTTTACGGTTCGGGCTTTAGGGGCTACTAAAGACTCAGGGTTTCTCAATCAGGTTTCTACATTAAGCCTGTACTTATAACCCCAAGACCCCAAGCCCTAGCTCCTATCGGACAGGACCTCGGGGAGAAGGGCCAGGGCTGGGGTCCCTTTTTGGCGACCCGTGCCCCAGACGAGAAGAGCACCGCTTTGCCGGGAGTTTAGGGCTTTAGGGATCCATCTGATGGTTTAGTGGTTTAGAGTTTTGGGATTTTGGGCTTCGGGTTTGGAGTTTAAGAAAGTAAGGTTCCGGGCTTCAGGATTCAGGATTGCAGGGCTCCGGGCTTCAGGATTCAGGGCTCTCGGATCCTGTAAAGCTCTAGACCCTAAGCCCCAAGCCCGCAAGCCACCAACCCTGATAGGCAGGTTGTGTGCTTCAGTCTTTGGTATATGTCATGTATTGTTGAATCAGTGCTTTCAGTCACAATATTCCCAGTATGGCAAATCGGTTGAAATACAGCCCAACACAAATCCCTAAACCCTAAAACCCTAATCCTTAAATACGTGCGTGTTTTGATCCCCATGGCAGCTTCTTGCTTGGGGGCTTTGGATCGGCTTGAGATCTAACCAGTTGGCGAGGGGCAGTCTGTCGTTTGCAGGAATCTTCTGCTTAGGAGGCCTGTTCTGTAAAATGATAGCGCGCAATTCCAAAGGACCCTGGCAGAAACCTTCTGCTATCGAACCCATGCCACAGCCTTGTGAGCTGGGTAGGGAGTAGCTGAACAGCGAGGAAGCCGTTCGGAAGATGGTTGAGCACCATATGATAACATCTGAGCAACTCGAGTCGGTGCGTCAACGCACTGTCACACTGAAAGCGGTCATCAAGAACTTCGACCTCATCAGGCTGATGAGTGCGTGGCGAGACCCGAACGCAAACTCTAAATCGCTTGCCTCGAAACCCTAACCTTCAAAGCGAGGACCCTAAACTCTCAAAGCCTTAAACCCTGAACCCCTAACCCACGACCCTGAACCCCACACAGTCGGGCTTTTGGTGATTTCAAGCCCGAATTTATCTCGAGACTTTCCTAAGCTTGATAAATGAGCCTTAAACCCTAAACCCCGAACCCCGAACCTGAAAAAGCCTGCAAACCCTAAACCTCAAAGCCAGGACCCCAAACCTGAACCCAGGAAATCTTAAGCCCTTAGCCCGCCACCCCTAAACCCGAAACCCTCAACCCGTAAACCCTAAATCCTAAACCCTAAAGCCCTCAACCCTTAAAAGCTTAAACCCCTCAGCCGTAACACCTCCCAAACCCTGAAACAACTGCTTCAGAGGTGGCTTCCCGGAATTCCAGGCGCCCCTGGTCTGGGGCTCCTCGGATGCTTTCTGGTTTCTTCTTGTGGATCTTCGGGTAGATATGGGTAGATAGATAGATAGATAGGTGCGGATAGGCAGATCAGTAGACGGATCGACGGATGGAGGGATGGAGCCCTAATTCCTACACTCTAAACCCTAAACCCTGGGCACCTTGAACCTTAACCCCAAGCCGTCCTTGCTTCACCGAGGATGGTTCAACCACAAGGCGAAGCACCACAAGGACACCCGTTGTGAAAGAAGGATTTAGACAATGGCGCCCAGACTCTTTTGTTGAGGGTTTCGGGTAGCCGGGTAGCAAGCAGTCCTTACTGGATACAGGTTCTGTACGGGTTTTAAAAGGGCTTTTGTAGAGGGTTTCAGGCCCCAAAGTACCTGTTAGGGTTTGCGGTGGTGCGCAGTCTGTGTGCTGAGTGTTTTGACCAGTGCCTTCAGAATGCCGCCAGCGTGAAACCTCAAGATTTTCACGCCGAGCTTCCTGGCCCCCGAAGCCCCAAAGCCAGCACCCAGAGACTTTAGCCCAGAACGCTAAACCCTATTCCAAGTTAAACGCAAGAGCCCTGCAGCATTAACCCGTGAAGTTCGGCCGAAACTCCCGCAACGTGGACTCCCACCCGAATCAGAAAATCATACTACCAAAGAGGCTACTACCCAAGAAGCGGTGGTGGGGTTCAGGGTTTGGGGTTTCGTCGGATTTAGTCTTTAGGGTGTCGGGTCAAGTGTTTACGGCTTAGGGTGTGGTTTTTGCTTTTCCGGGTTCAGGGTTAGGGCTTCGGTTTACCCTTCAACTGAGGGTCTTTGGCAGGGAGCTATAGGGTCCTGTAGGTGGGACTGAAGTGAGGGGTATACCGTCAAGCATACTCGCAAACCCTACTAAATTGGAGGTATAGTCCTTCGTGAATGAGGGTGTGCTGGGTGTTTCGGCACTTCTTGTATTCTGCATCTCTGTTTTTGAAATGGATGGACAGTCCGGCCTCCAAGGACCAACTGCCTTTAGCAAATTGGTAAGGATATGCATATGCGCAGTTCTCTAAATTAGGGTCCCCTTTTCTCCCTTTTATAAGAGTGCCGTACTGTTTGGGTAGAAAGGGACCTTAATTTAGAGCAGTACTCATATGGAATATCGCGACTCAACGTCGGCCCGAACCCTCCAGCTCTCGCAGTTTTCCGTCGCAAGCTAATCCCAGCAACCCTGAAGCTCTTAAACTCAAGAAACCGCTAAACGCTAAATCCTATAAAGTCTTGTCCCTTTTTCAATCCCTATCACTCCCTAAACGGCCCTAAACCGTCAATCAGTTAGTGAAGCACTACAGAAGCCCAAACAATCTTACACGCTAAGCCAACCAATGCGCAATAAATCCTTTGAGATCTTACAGTCTTCCAAGCCCTAACCCCGAAAACCTCTATCTGTGGCTCAAGCTCGATACTCTGCAGTCCGCTTACACCCCTAAATCTTACCCTAACAACGCAAAAACCATTCCGGGCCTTGCAAACAGCTTCAAGAAGCCAAGCCTCAAACCCCGACCCCAAAACCCTACAAATCAACCCTACAAGCTCTACAAGCCCTACGTGCCCCAAACCCGAAAAAACCCTAAACCTTCTTAGAGCCCCCCCCCCAAGCCTTGCAAGCCCCAAACCCACACCAGACCCGGCCCTGGAACCACCTTCTAGGAAGCTTGGACTTGGTGCACCAGCTGTGGAGTCTGGGTGCCCTGGGCCTGTTTAGGGTTTAGAATGGATAACTCTGGGATTGTGTTAAGCGGTTGTTTGTGAGGGTTTGAACAAAGGTTTTTGCAAGGGCTTCAATACTTTCCTGATATCAGAGGTTGTTTCAAGGGTTTTCTGCATGTGGTTTGCTTTGTGCTTAATTTTTTGTTTGGGGTTGAGATGAGGTTCTTTAGCAGTGTTAAGAGGGCTCCACATGCGTTCTGCAAGGGCTTGTGCCCTGGCCTCTTCGCGGTTTGGAGGGCTTGAGGCCTGAAGCCTAATATAGGGGCCCTCATAATCAACCTCTTGTGTTTTTTCGGAGGGTTCCCGATTATTTTTATAGTAGAATAATACTCGCCTCAGACTTCTGTCCGCAATCAGCCAACACTCTTCTAATTACTAAGGCCCCAAGATTAATCCCGACCTCAAACCCCCCCCCTTAACGTGAAAGGGGGAGATTTAGAGGTCTCTGGCCCCTTAAGACACCCTGCGTGCGGAGTTTTGCATTTAGCAATCGGGGTCCGTAGGCAGGGGTCTGGGCGCCCTGGCCCAGGCGTTCAGGGTTTTGGGGTTGAGGTTAGGGGCTTACAGGTTTTGGATTTAGGTCATCGTGTGTTCGAGCTTTAAGTATCTAGGGATCTTTGACATTGTGATCGGTTCTAGCTTCCGGATTTTCTGCAGGGTCTTATCCGCTGTAATTATTTTTGAATCGGTTTCGGGCCCTTTGAACGCCTGAATTGCGCGAAGCCGTCATCGCCCAAGATCCCTCATTTCCTTCAAGATCCCAAGCTGCGAAGCCTACAGCCACAAATCCCTTTCAAGCCCTCTAAACGCCTGGTTGGCCCCGCACCTGCGGTTATGAAGGGGTACATGGAGAGGGGGTCGTTGGTATGATGAATGAACTTAGGGGATTCAATACAACACAATATAATATCGTATAACTTAAGTTAAAATCATGGGTAATGGAAGGGCTTAGGGGCTAATTAGGTTGTTTGAGGGGCTTGGGTTTTGGGCACTTGGGCTTTGGGTTGTTTTGGGGTTTAGGGGTTTAGGTTGAAGCAGCCTGCATGAAGCATCATAGCTCTTCGACCACTTCGAAGTAGAATTCATTCTAGGGCTTATGTAGCTCTTTGCTATGCCAACTTCTCGATGAGCGGGCTTACAACATCCGGCTCGAGAGGTGGCCAGCGTGACGTGGAGCACAGAGCAGGACACGCCGCCCGAGCCGCAAGCTGAAGGTATTGTCCTACATTATAGGATATGAGTTCATAGTATATCACACGGAAGTACTTACTAACGCTATATACTATGGTATATTACATTAGGTTGTATGGTATTGTACTGTGCACTATATTTTTGCTTTTGAAAGTACTATATTAAAAACTAGGCTATGTTATGTATCAAGTTATTTTACATTAATGTATTTTAAGTACGATGTTATCTTTCATATATAAATATTGTGCTATGCTGAATTGTGTTGTATGTTTTGTCACATTATGTTGAATTAGATATTGTACTACGTTACATTGCAGCATTGGTATTCCATTCTATTCGATTCTAACCTGTCTTATTGTTGCATGTTCATGTCACTATGTTATGTTATAGCATTCTATAATCATATCATATCTTAGCATATTGTATTGCATGATTTTGTTTTCTAGTGTATGATATGATATTGAATTGTAGTCAGCTCGAACATACTCGCGTGAGAAAGGCAATGGCCTCATGGGCATCATGCTGCGGGTCCGTGGAGAAGTATTGTAGAAGATATAGACGTCCTTCCTTGCATACAGAACTCTATAGCAGACCCTGTAAAGTACTTGTAGCAAGAAATAGAAAGCTTGTAAGACCCTGAGAAAAGTTCCTCCGATAGAGACAGAAATTACTCCACCTAAACCCGATACCCTAAACCTTCAGCATGAAGCCTCAAACAGTTGTCTCCCTCTCTGGGATGATCGCGAGCTGCACCTTGGGGCTAATCTCGAAATCCTGCACGTTCAAACCCGGTCTGAATATCAAGCTTCTACTCTCATGTCTCGCTCTGTCGGGATCCTGCAGAACAGGATCGAAACTTATGTTACATTGTCGTGAACGAGCATTTAAACCTAAGAAAACGCACCGAGCAGCGCAGCACACACGGTAAAGTTGTAGATGAAGCCTGGCTTTGTCGCAGAGTCCCCCGCGCAATCTAGAAGTCTGAGCCTAAGGTTTGGCATTTAGAGTTTAGGGTGTTGGGTGCGGGTTTCACGGTTGAGAGTAGAGGGTTTTCCCAGTTCTCCTGCTACACATACGTAAGGGAAACCTCGGAAAGTATTTCTCACTCGCCGGGCCTTCAGACGCCATGACATGACCCCAACGTTCACTCCTTTGTAGCTGGAAGCTGAGGCACACGCTCAGACGCTCGGACCGACTTTATGGCATACTTGAAGTATGCTGTGGTGCAAGCAACATCATTTACTTGTATGCCAATCCTGCCCAAAGACCCTAAGCCCTGGACCCCAAACCCACTAGACCCTAAAGAGCTCGACAAGCCGGCGTATGCTTACCCCCCTCAAACTTACATGCTCGACATGATGGCGTTGCACCAAACTTTAAAACTCTCTCAAGGGTAATATAGGCATTACGATCAGTGGCGGAAGTAGTGCCATCTATTGATGCGAAGGGCAGGTCAAGGGGAACGACGGTCTCGAGCTGACCTACAGATCCTAAGCATCCCGAAGCCCAACCGAATATCCTAAACCCAAAACCCTAAGTCCAACCGTAAACGGAAAAGCCCTAAACTCTAAATCCTAGTTAGGCCTTGCCTTTAAAACGGAAACGGAAGCCCTGAACCCTCAACCCCGGTCCGACACTGGGGGGAGTCCTCGGCCGGAATCCTGGACTCCGGGCCCTCGGCCCTCGGCCCCCTAAACGGAATCCTTGACTTCCAGCCTAAACTCCGTTCAGTTCCATTCTGTTGCGGCGGCCAAGCTGGCTGTTGCCCTGATGCCTTTGAGCCCGAAAGCCTCAAGCCGTCCCCTAAACCGAAACCTTGCTTAGGGTTTAGGGGTTTGGGGTTTCTAGAAAGTGTTAAGGGTTTGGGTGCCAACAACGTTGGATTTGGGGCTGGCTGGGGGCTTGGGGCTGGGGCCGGGACTGAAATTGAGGGTTTAGGGGGGCGCAATTTCTGTCTGTTTCTTTCTTGAGGGTTTCGGGTTCAGTGGTTGAGGGATACCGCGCCTTAGGCCCGAAACCTTCTGTCTAAATAGCCGTAAGAGCCTGAAGGGTGTTCAGAGTTTCCACGTGCGGTGGTTTGCAGTAGTTTTTGCGATCGTTTAGAAGGGCTTATGGGGTTTATCACAGATGTTGCTTAGTTGCTTACTGTAAGTGTGCTCCCAAGACTGGTGAGGTTTAATTATTGTAGCATCGTGTTCGTAGTTTGGCATGCACAAGTTCCCCACAACCCTGGACCGATGCCACATGATTCGAAGCCTAAACCATCAACCCTAAGCAGTAAACCATCGACACTAAGCCATAGCCCCACAGCTTTCTAGCTGCGGGAGACCCACACAAGGCAGACGAAGAATTTCAATAGACTCTGGTAGAAGTTCCCCGCGAGACCCTGAAACCCTACACCCCGAAACCCACAGCCCTAAAGACCTAACAGAACCCGTAAAGTAACCCTTTTAGAACCCTCAACTGCACTTTTGAACTCCTTAGACTCTAATGTAGAAGCCCGACATTAATCCTGAGAGGGCTTTAATAGCTACCTACACTATTTCGGTGGTTCCTTTTGTATAACCATAGTAGAATATACCCCGAAACCCGATTCTTATTATTAAGGCCCCTACATTACCCCAGAATCCTTTTCTATCTAATTATTGCGTCCCTTTGGTTTAACCCCTTGAGGCGCCAGGTTACCCGCAGAGACTCATGTAGAACCGGTTGTTGAACCCTTACTGAGCCCTAAAACACTCAGCAAACCCCTAAGCAGCGCAGACTTTAGCCTGAATCTTTGTTGGCACTAGTGCTTGGGTTTTTGTGCAAGCCGTATAAAACGTACGGAATATAGGCCAAGGTTCCTTCCATTGTAAATAAATGAAAGAGCCCCGCCATATTTAAGGAAGCACCAGGTTACCCCTACAGAACCTTGGTAGATCCCTTACAGGAACCCGAAAAACCTGAATACAGCCCTAAACATCCCAGATCCCTAAACCCTCAAACCTTGTCTTACATCATAGACCCTATACCATATTCATCTCCTGAGGCTCTAGATGAACCACCCAACTTGGCGCTTGAGGTGAGGAGGGAGCCTGCCCTCACTGGGCGAGGCAGCGCCACAGGTGCCTCCGAGGCCGCTCGGCGGGTGAGGCGTAGAGCTCCGTTCAGGGTTCTTTTAAGGGTCCGAAAAGGGTGTTTTTTCGGGTCCCTTCCCCCGAAACCCTAAACCCTTTACAACCTCCAATTCCTTAATTCCCTAAACCCTACAAGATCCATGTTGAGATCCCTCATAAGGCCCTCGAAGAACCCTCGCAGTACCCGTAAAGAAACCGCGAGGAACCCTTATAATTGGAACCCGTATAAACCTTTATAAAGCCCTTAAAGGAACGCTGATGTTCTTCTTTCTTTCTATCCCGGAACCCTTAACCTCAAGCCCCGAAGCGCTTGACCATGAGCCCTAAATCCACAATGACCGGTCTGAAAAAGCAGTAGTACTCTTTCACAATGTTCCCGAACATAGCTGCCGTGTACTTTCCCCCAAGCCATATTCAACTCTTTCAGGCGCTATATTTGTCAGAAGTTCTGGGTTTTGAGGGTTTCGACGGGCTCTAGGCTTTTATTTAGAGTTTAGGGTTTAGTGCTTGAGGGGTTCGGTGGTTTAGAGTTTAGGGTTTATGGTTTAGGACTAGGTGCATTTGTGGTTCAGGATAGTGGATGTTCGGGATGTTGAGTCTAGGGGGTGGATTGCAAAAAGATATTAGTACCGAGTTGCCAATCGCAGTATCCGTGCGATGAGCATCAACTGTCTGAGGCTCCTTCATTATCTGTTAACGCTTTAGCAGTCAAGAGATGAGTGGTGTCAGTAGGTTGAGCTACCTTCAGAAATCCAAAAGCCCTGCTGCCTGGTGCCCTAGATCCCGAAACCATGAGTGCCAGACGGGTTCCAGCCGCAGCCACAGTCGCCCAAGCTGCAGCCCCAGCCCCGAACTCAAAGTCAGGTTGCAAAAGAAGAAACTCGGCCAAAGCTTTTGGTAAAAACTAGCGCACACAAACCCTTAAGAATTTCCATAGACCTTAAACCCCCAAACCCTAAACCCTCAGTGTGCGTTGAGCGGCTTGGATGGCAGAGCCATACCCTTTCTTTGTCTGTGCTTTTGGCTTGTCGGTCAAGGCGGCAAGTTATTCTGTTCGAGGGCACTGGCTGAAGACCGGAAGCCGCTTAATTCATTTTGGAATGTAGCAAAACCCCATACTTCGGCAGATTGGCTACGAATCAAGTTGGCTGCAGGTTTCCTATCCAGAAGCAGTCGAAAACTCAAACGTAGCAAGACCCTTTTCTTTATCATGGCGGCTACAAATCAAGTTGTTGACTGCAAGTTTCCCATCCAGGCACAGCTACTCTTCAGATGTAGCAAAACCTTATACCGCCGAAACTTTTCCCCGAAGGGATTGCTGAAACCCTTGATGCAGTCTCCGAAGTTCTCTTCCGAAGGGCGTTTACTGGAAGTCCACGTCGGGATCCTGCAAAGCCATACGTAGGCACCAACAGAGGATGAATGCGGGAAATGTCGATTCGCAGGTCGTGGACACGCTAACGGAACTGAAGGCGCGTAATGCGAAAGTCAATCGCTGAGTCGTCCCTAGTGGAAGTAAGGCGCGCAACTCGAAAGCCCACCTGTCAGTTTTCGTCTTGGATACGCTCATGAAAGCAAAATGCGTAACGCGAAAATCCTCGTCATAGTCTTCGTCTTGAAGCGATGGCGTCATGATAAATGTCGTGCAAGCGATGAAACGACTTTGTCTGGTCGTAGGCTATTTCACTGCGCAATTGCCTGGCTATAAAGTGATGTCGTGTTCAAGAGTATTCAGCTTCTTCAATGTAAAGTGATATACTGGTACGTGAGGGTCAGGCATGCGATTGGAGTGAAGGCATTGTTGCTCCAATTCAGCTAGAGATATCATGGCAGTGGCTTTGTTGTAGCCAGACGGCCTTTTCGTTTTCAGACTCGACCTTTATCAATAATCGGCGTGGTGTAGATCCAAAAAGCGGCCGGTTGCCACGCGCTTGCCGAACCCTGAAATTGATGCGGGGCAGTCACATGAGCAGAGGCTGTTGGAGCTGATGCTGCGGAACGCAAACAAGCAATTTCCATTTATTTCTGTTTCAGGGTTTAGGGTTTAGGGTAGAGCTGCTGGAATCATGAGCTGATGGTGCTCGGCCTGAAGCAGGGCTTGAAATCCTATCGGTCTAAGTAAAGAATCATTCTGATAACCAAACCGTAAGACTTAAGCCTGAAGCCCGAAACCATACAACTAGGACAGAAAGGTGAGCCGCTGCGCACAGACACCGAAAGATGGGGCATTCATTGTGTGGTTTGGGGCTTAGGCGTTGCTAAGTTTATGTTCGGCTATGTACAATTGGAATTTAAGTTTTGCGGGTTTAGAGTGTTAGGGATTGGAGTTTGGTGCTGCAGAACGCCCTGAAGCGATACGCGAACATACAAACACTCACGCACACATGCACACACTCAGGCAGACATCTACACACACAAACACACGCATGTTCTAAGGAAGCTCTCGCAACCTGGGGCATCAGCCACAGAAGGGACAAGACTGAGGAGGACAAGGTGGCACGGTGGAGTCGAATCCCTAACATTCAACCCTACAAAAGTCTGCTCTGTGTCGCATAGTGACATGAGTTACATATGCAGCAACAACAGGGTGACCAATTTTGGACAATAAAGCTCCTTTACAACTGAGGGGGTGCCCTCTGATTGGGGGATAACAGAGTCTCTGCGAACCCCAAACCTAAACCTAATGTCTACACCAAAAACCTGAAACCAGCACCCTTAAACCTTAAACCATACCCACTTTATCGGTTTAAGCCCCGAACTCAAGGAACTTTATACCACACCTTACAGTCTGCATCAAACCCCAACAGGCTAGAAGCTGCATCGCCGGCGCGAGGCTATCTTCGCACATAGAAGCTTGTCATCAAGAAAGGGAAGTGTCGGCTTTCTGCGCTTGCCAGGCAGCTTCAGCCACAGGCCTGATTAGAGAAGACTTTGTTTTTTGAATTCCAGGATTCCACGGTCTTTAAGCCGTGAACGCGGGGTCACGCCGCGAAGAGCTTTACATCTGCCGTTGTAGGATCTGGGGCTTCTTGGTTTTTCGTCCGGACGCGCAAAAAGTAGAACTTCAGCCTTACTGGCTGCTTAAGTTAAAGTCTAGAGAAGTAGTTGTTAAGTGCGCCCCAAAGCGTGTAGTCAGAACTTGCGGACGATGTTCCGAGAAGCATGCTGCGCTGCGGGATGGTAATGCGAGACAGGGTTTGTTTGACAAGCTATAGGTCGTTTCCGCACGATCCTGGACACACCAGTCATCATAGACTACCTGGCAGTCATCGTCAATCGTCGTGCTACGTGCTACAAGGTGAGCGACTAGCGGTATGAGGGCCTCTTGTTACAGGGGAAAAGAAAAAATTTCGTAGAGAACTGAACCATCACATCATTTGCTATAAAGGGGAAGGACTTGCAGCATCCCGATGTACATAGCAAGCAGCGTTCAGTTTAGAGCGTCAGACCGCCACAGTAATCGGTGCTGAAAAATTGAAGAATTACTTTTTTGCGAGTAATCATGATTACTATACCATATTGAATTACAAGACCAGGTAGGTCGGCCGCAAATTAAGAAACTACTCTAAATTGAACCAACCTACAATCTCTTAACTTACCCTCTGGAACATGGTAAGTTGCAAACACTTTACAAATTTCCGAATATTTCGGATCCAAAAATGAAATTTAATGATTTTTTGATTCAAAATCAAGAGTAGTATATCATTTTAATTCATGGTAAAAATAGTTAATATGGATTTCGTCAAAGATAAATCTCGAGATTTGAAAAAAATATATGGTTAGATCTGAGAATTTCTATTTTATTTTCTAATAAATTGGTCGTCTTTATCTTTTAGTGTGCGGCCGTGGCTTTTATTATTTCTAAAATTAAGATATATGATGAGTTGAAATCGCTAAATACAAAAGAATTTTTTAAAAAGAAATGAATTGGAGTTTCTAAAAAGAAAAATATTTTTAAGGTTTATGATATTATAATTTTAATAATGACATATATTGATATTGATGATATATGATATCGAAATCTTTAAATGAATATGAAGATTTGAAAATATATGATTTTAAAAATAAGATATATAATGAATTAAAAATTATTCTTAAAAACAATCGAAGATATATGAAATTAGAATTGGCAAATAATAGAATAAAAATGATGATGGTGGTGGATTGAGGTGTTAGGTGATTGGTAGTAGGGGGTGGCAATAGTAATAGTAGTGGTGATGGTATCGCCAAATGAAAAAAATATATTGAAAATAAATGCTTGCCGAATCGCCAAATGAAAAAAAATGTTGAAGATAAGAAATACTGATTTGGAGATTTTTGGAATGGTAGATTTGAGATATGTTCTAGATCGAAATTATTTAATGGAGATTGTTCTAAAGATATAGCGGTTTGAAATTCTATGATATCGAAATCGAATGATATGATGGCGATTACAAATTATATTTTAATATTACGATTTTATTTGATGATTGATTATGTATTTTTAATATTTATTTTTAACGTACGATTCCGGAACTATATTTTTTTAAGACTATGAATTCAACGGTCTTTCCAGAATACGATTTCTTTGAATTTGACATGGCTTAAAGATAAAGATAGAATTTAACGTCACAGAATAGAATGCAATCTATTCTGACGTGATCCATTTAAATGTTATTTCTTTGTCATTCCGTATTATGTTGATTTCGACATGATTGAATTGTATCACACTTCCATTATTTCGCGGTTGCGCATCATTATATATATGAAACCCACAATGATATTTTTGTAGCTCCACTCCATTTGGCGATTCCGGTGTAGAAAACGAAAAAAAAAAGACGATTCAAAATAGTATTTTTTTTTATGATTTGGTATGTCAGATTATGCTATTTTCTCAGCTATGCTTGAAGAAACCGATTTTATTGGTGTATGTTGGTTTTTATTGGATTTAATGCAAACTAAAGGGGGGCAGTTGGAGGGCTACAGGCTTCTTGTATTGGTGTTACGACTCGCAAAGTAAAACCACGGAACCACGTCTTTTGTTAGAGAACCCTGCTGTACACACTGTTTCAACCTCCTCACCATGTGCGTTACTGCAGAATTGCCATGAAGTGTGCGGTCTGTAAATGCCACTGTGGCATTGCCATTTCGTGTGCGGTCTGAAGAAAAGGAAATTTTTGAACGAAGCCGTCGTTGTCTTTGATGCACAGCCCACGCTTGCTACAAGGACGCCAGGAGGACTTTTTGTTGGTGGTCCATACAGTGCCGCGAAGATGCAAAATCCTGGGAAATGCCAGAAAAATAAAAGAAGAATGCGCCCAAAAGGTAGGAATTCGTCCGTTTCAATCTTGATCGATGCAACCAAAATCCCATAAATTCCATGGTGCCAGTCGTGGAGTGCCAAGCGCCCCGTTTCTCCTGCATGTTCTTCAAATGGATACTAAGTGGTTTTCATCATCTTGTCTGCGCTATCTGTGTACCGCAAGTTTCGGCGATCTACAAAAGACAGAGTCCGCGTGTGCACGTCCTCGACAAGGTTACCTTAGCTCAGACTGCCGGGACACTGCTGATAGTCAAATCCGCATGTATGCGTCCCGTTGTGTTTTGAATTGACATGCGAACGCAGCGACTCTTTGGCTCTGTGATGTTGATGATCCTGAAGTGGAGCGAGCCTCTGTGCACTAGCTGGGTTCTGAAAATGCTGGCGACTTTTCCACCGCCACGGCACGTGGGTGCCACGTATAACATAGCGTCCACATCCACACGTAAGTCCGAACAGCACGTCATCAACCCCTCAACCCCGGGCCCACTGCTGTTGTGACTCGCCATTCAGGCCAACAGTCTTTGCTTGCTTTTTCGTCCCGTATATCTCATACACCAACACTGACTTTTCCTTTGGAGCTTGTGGGTTTTTCATGATTCAAAAGATTCCCAGGTGCTTGCGTTTCCTTCGATGCTTGTCTGTGCACACAGCGCCATCCTGGCGCAGTGGCATTGTCCAGCAACACAAGAAACCACTTTAAATGATGATTCAAAAACGAAGAAAAGAGTCCCAAAGGCTTGAGCCTTTTCTTGCTGTGTGTAGTTCGATTCAATTGTGGGGGTTCGCTGAAATTTCATGCAGTGCAGCCGCAGGAGCAGTGTTTAGTGTGGCTGATGCCGCGGAACGCAATCAGGTTTCGATTAGCGCTACCGGAATCATGAACTGATGGTGCCCGAGCAGAAAAAAAGCTTGAGATGTCCTCTGTCAGAGGTATTATTGCTCCTCTTTGTTTGAGTGGGTTTGTGTTTGATTTTTAAGTTCCCTCGTTCTGTTGAGAATGGACGTGTGACTGCAACGACTCTGTGGCTGTGTGTTGTTCATGACTCCTGATGTGGAGACTGTGTGCGCTAGCTGGGCGCTGAAAATGCTGGAAATTACACGGCCTGTGGCTGCCACGTAAAACAGATTGCCCACATCCACACTCAAATCGGGAAAGCATGTCATCAACCCCTGGCGCCTCTGGGCCCACTTAAGAACGCCATCATTGCGTAATCGAAAGGGTGGCAGTACTTGATTGGTTGTCCGTGCTATTGTGACACAGTTTTTGCTTGCTTTTTCGTCCTGTATGTCTTTCTTTTACACCAACTCCGACTTTCCTTTGGATGGCTTAAAACATACCAGCTAATCTCGGTATTTTTGTTGATTGAATAGATTTCCAGTTGCTGGTATTTTTCCTTCGATGCTTCTCCTTGAAGCCTACACACGCCTGGCAATTGCAACGCATGCAGGAAATCCCGCCAATCCAGATATACCAAAAGATTCCAAGACCGCTTCAACAAACATTCAGTTTTTTTATTTTGCTTTTTCAAATCATGCCACTTTGTATTTGGTAAAGTTTTTCAAGTTTCTTTCTTGTTCCATCCGATTCTCAATTTGTTTCTTTCTGCCGCGTCTAATTGCAAATACTATATCTTGCATATTTTCACCATCGTAAATATTTTTCATCTGAAATCTTTTCAAATATATTTTCATTTATGTATGCTTAGTGCAGGAAGTCTGACAGGGAACTTCGGTCAGCATCGTACTCTGTGCGGTAATTGTCAAATGCAGATCCAAGCTGTCGAAACTGTCGATGTCACAGGCCGGACACAGGCACGGCCCTTGGCACAGTGCACAAGAACACGAAGAAATACTTGGTCCGTCGACGTGCCATGTACGCAAAGTGAGGCTCAGCAGCAGGAAACGCTATCACCTCTGGACGTAGCTGATTTTGAATCAGTCTACACACTGCACGTCCCCAAATCTCCGAGATCAGGGAGGGGTTCCTGTAAAAGTTGTGCAGACCTCAACCTGTTTAGATTTATGTTAGCAGAAGCGGACGCCGCTTCTGCTTAGGAACAAACAAAGCAGCAAGCTGAAGAGAGCTTTGGTGTCACTCTTGCGTAGAAGCCTCCATCACCTCCACTTGTGTTCTGAGCTAGTCCGACTTCGCTTGCCTGGTGCTGCGCGGAAAAGCTCGATGAGCCTGACGAAATTTACTGTAAGAGGTCTAGGCCCTCTAGATGTGTCGAAAGTGGGTACTAGCAGTGTGACGCCAAGTTCGATACGCCGTCCACATGGCACGGACAGTGACTCCGACCTGATGACACTGCCACGCCACAAAGCAGCCATTCTACAGAGAAGAGATCAAGGGCCGTGCTGTGAAATTCAACGTTCGCTTTCTCGACTGTAGTAGCTTGATGAGTCTGCAGCCGCATGTACTCACAAACACAAAGGGATATACGAAAAATCAAATGAATTTAAGACCAAACATGACTGCGAATATTATTTGTCACTAATGATTTGTGGTGGTGATAAATGCCCAACTTCCAGGGTTCCCAAAAAAAAATTAGTCACACACAAACAAAAATCATGCCAAAGACGACGAATAATACCTTCGGCCAATGGGATCTGATGCGTTGCTTGCACCCGAGCGCGAATGCCCAAAATCCTTCGAATTACACGGAGCACAAAAAAAAATCAAGCTATTTGAGAATTATTTTCGTCAGTGACGCATCACTTGAGCTGGTTTCCTGTGTTGCTGGACGCGGCACATTTGTGATACCCGAATCGCCATATGCATCAATATAGCCAAAACACATACATCGAAGTTGCGAAGATCTATGCTTGTGCAATTTTGATTTCGAACTTATGAATACTGTTTTCTATATCACTTCATCTCGCGATACCGTTTTATCCTTTCGTGTCAGGACAACGTCACCAAGATCATGTTCGACGACTGCAATCACCCGTATCTTCAGATCAGTGTCAGGACAACGTCACCAAGATCATGTTCGACGACTGCAATCACCCGTATCTTCAAATCAGTCAAAATTGAACACATTCCCTTATGACGAGAAATCCGAAATTTTTTCCCCGGGCCCAAGCACGCCCAAAAAATGTTATGCAAACAAACACAGACACATTGAAATTGTTCAGCTTGTTTCTTGTTGAAAAAAAAGTATTGGCATGAGTTGATTCATTTTGCTTTTCAGCAAATAGCCGTATCCTGGATCTGGCTTTATGGTCGGAAATTCCATTCCTGCATTTCTTCATGAATTTCAGCAGTTATTTTTTCTGGGTCGGATTTTGCAGGGTTACCAATTTCGCATTTGTTTTACGACTCGCAACGTAGGACAAAGGAACCAATTGTTTTGTCAAAGCATGCTGCTGTTCTATAGAATCGTCAACTAAGAGATATTCTCTGTTGGTTTTTCATGTTTTTTGCGGAGACAAGTACAAAAGCATTGTGACGACCGCGCGCTTTGCTTCCTGGACGACACGGCTTGGCATGACGACTCAAGGACAAACTACAGGAAAACGACAGAACAAGTCCAAGCCGAGTGCTGCCGTTCCTAGCAAGGAGCCTTTTCAGCATGACGGCATTTCGAAAACACAGGGTCTCCTGTGTTGTTGGAGGGGTCCGGAACGTCCCGCTTCAGCCATATAATGCTAGTTTGAATGGGGCCTGCTCTCCGTGAGATCACATCTCCAAGAGAGCGACGCACAAAGATGTGATCAATCATGGATGAATGGTCACCACTGCGAAAGGTGGCTTTAGCAAACCGAGTCCACGAATTCACATAGTCATGTATCAGGTGCATGAACTCACCCAGATCAGCAGAGGATGACTTCGAGGAAAGATCAGCACGGGCACCAACAATTGGTGGTAGTCTTAACAGGGGTGTTGAAGTCGCCCGCAACGACTACCACATGACGAAGTGGCAGGGCTCGCACAAGCCTACGGAGTGACGACCAAACCTCATTTTGTATACTCCGATTGGTGATTGTCCTTTCTCAGTGGACTGAACAGAAGTAGTAGTGATTTTTTGATACACATTTACAAGGTCAACCGTGGCCCCGTTCAGAGTGGGCGAGCATGGAGAATGCGCCCAGGAATCGGAGAAGTGTGGAGGATGTCTTCTGAGGTACAAAAATGATCAGCCACAAAAATGGCAACACCCTCCGCTTGGGGCGATACATTAGCTGATCCGATGATATGCCAGCCTGCCGTCGAATATTCCGAGTGCTCGCGGCAATGGGTCTCCTGAAGCATGAGTATGTCCGACTTGGCATTAGACGGAAAAGATTGTAAATGCTGCAGCAATTCAGCATAAGCTGCTTGAGACAATCCTCCGACATTAAGAGTGATCAGCTTAGGCGATGACGTGGGTCTGCAGCCCCAGCACTCACCGAATCATATAGAGATCGAGCCGGACGCGCCGACCTGGAAGATGATGACGGTTGCCAGCTACCCATCAACTCCTGAATCGAACACCAGCGGCCTCTATAGGTAGTCCCCTGAAGAGGATGTGCAGCCGCTCGCCTGCAGGCGCGGGCATAGGCTCGCTTCTGTGGAATCGTGTGCGCCGTGCCCGGTTGCACGAGCTGCAGGAGCCCCATGGGGAAGAGAAGACGCCCTGTGAGACAAGAACCCAGTCTGGAACCACAAGGTCGTCGAACCAAGTTGGACGGGACTCGATTAAATCGGCCTCCCGACAAGAAGCAAAGGAATTACCACATGAGGCGACAGAAGATAGAGACATATCAGTGGTAGAGGACTCATGCCTCCAAGTATGCAGTCTGTCAAGGACGACAGCAGAGGCAACATAGAGAGATGATACGGACGAGCGTAGATATAGGCGGCCACGCATGGCAGCACCTGAGTTAATATCGTCCAAGCTTCTCCACGACTTCAAAAGCAAGTTGTGCACAGGAGTACGTAAAGGATGCAAAAAATGCAAAAAAAAGGCGGATTTAGGGCGTTTAGAGCACCCAACCCTCGGCTCAGAGAAGTCAACGGATGAGATCCAGTGGTATCTGGCAGCACCAAAGATAGCAGACCAGACATCAACAGTATCAAGTGTTGTAACCTCTCGCCCGGATTTGGGACCGGGTCCAGCGACATGGTTTGTGTCACAGTGGTTATTGCAAGAAATTTCTCGCAAGTACTGGCAGCAAGAAGATATCAAGATAACCCAAGAGGCGCGCCTATGTCGCGAGCAGGGTGTCAAAAGACGAGATCGAAATCGATGACCTCGTGCGTACCGACGCACAATAGATAGACAATGCACTTGACACGAAGCTGAAGGCCAAAGCACAGCCGAAGACCACGAGTAGGCCGCAACCTAAGTCTTGTTGCAGCAAAAGAGGAACAATAGTGGCTGGAGGAGAGCCACAGCTTGCACAATAAAACATGCCACAGCCAGCTCTTGTACGCACGAGAAGAGGCTCGAGAGGCACCGTCCGGTGGAACCGCCGAGTCTGTGTGAGACTCAGTGGTATCGGGAATAAACCAAATACCCTTGCACCGAGGGCGTCTAATATATAATCTAGGGGCCCCTCATCAGTGCGCAGATACTCCTCAGGCAGAGTCGGCGACGACAAAGTAGCAGCCGGAGTTGGCGATCCGGAGGAGAGCCAGGAGCCACATTCTGACCAGAGGGACTCTTCGACAGGAGAGTCTCAATGAGATCACCAGGCTAATGAACCGCTCGTTTACTGGGCCTAGTATCCGACACAGACTCCTGAGGACCAGGAGCAGCTTCCAAAGCCAACCCCTGCTTACTCGCACCAGTGGAGGAAGTCCCTGCAGTCGCTTTCATCTTCTTCGAAAACCTTTGAGCTGTCGAAATTTGCGAAGCGGCGCCTCAGCGGGAGCATTGGCAGGGGTAGAGGCGGCCGTAGCGGGCTGCTCCTGTCGGTTCTCAGAAGATACCATGGTGGAGTCCAGCTTCGGTGGCGGATCTGCAGACTGGCTTTTTCAGAAGGTACTTCTTCGGCTTAGGCAGCAGAAAAGGCTCTCCCTCCAAGGTGACTCCAGTTTGATCATCTCCCGAGCACGTCTTAGCACGTCTCCGTCTGGGAAGCGGAGACCTCCCACGCGCATTCGCAGGCAGGACATTGGAAGGCAGGCTGGGAGTCCGGATGCTGCGCTGAGCTCAGCCGTACATTCTTCACCTGAAGACTGACCGGTCCAGAGCCCAGGTCAAAGTCAGACGAGATCGACGAGATCGAGCAAAAATTGGGTGGACCAGAAGGGTGCTGGCACCTCGGTATCCACAGAAGCATTGCCTCCAGAGGCACCATCAGCAGCAGAGGCAGAACGGACCAATGACTGCAGGTAGAGTCTGACAAAGATAGTCATAGGCGGTGGCTTCTTGGTGTTCCATTTGACAAAGTTGAAGAGAGCTCGTTCTCGTGACGTCAACTGGTGAGGAGAAGAGCCAGTGACACCTCGTCTCCAACTGGGCTAGTAGTGGAGGCTGTGGCAGGGCCATCCGTCGAATCCGAGGTCAGCTGGCGATTCTGTTGTTCCAGAGGAGCACTCTGTCTACGCAGTCGCTGGATGCGACCCATGCGGCAAAAAGTGGCCAGCTGAGTTGGCCATACACAGGCTGGCCAAAGACCAAATCGGAAAAAGGAATCAGCTGACAAAGGAGCCAGATGCCCGCATGGCACAAACCGAGCTGAGAGACGTGCATGCAAGCGGTGAAAAACCGCAGCACAGGACAGCCAGCACTGACGTGACAGCAGAATTCACTCTGACTGAGGGCATGACACATATAGACTGAGCCAGGCAAGAGTGGAGGCAGAAGAGGAATGCAGGTGGCACGCAGAGAGGGAATAGTGCAGCCTCAGGCAGAGACCACGTACAGAGGTGGAAGATAGAGGCTCAGACAACTGCAAGATGCAGCACCGGCAGATCTTTTTTGCCGCCACCTGCATAAGAGCACGGTCTCTGAGCGCATCCAGCTAAGGACCACGCAAATGCGGTCCACTCTGCCACCCAGCTGCTGAGATGGGGATTCTTGAAGGCGCAGTGTGAGCACGATATTGATGATTCCATGGCTCCAAGACAAAGCAGAACCAATCCGCATCGGTGGGCATATCTTGCTCCCAGACAGGGGTATCGCAAGTGGTATCCAGTGGTGGCATCCCCTGAGGCTGATCGGCCACGACAGTGGTGATCTCGGACATGTGGCAGGATGTAGGCACAGCTGGGAAAGTAGACGGCGGCTTGAGCAAAAAGAAGCCTGTGGACAAGGAGTCAAGCCCGAGGATGGAGCGGAAGCAACTGTAGCACCACTGACACTGGAGTCGATCAGAAGTCGTTAAAACCCGAACGCGCCTTCAGACGCTTCGCTTAGGCTGGGTTTTAGGAGAGGCGAGGGTTACAACGCTTCAGGCTTCCACAGTACACAACCGACCAACAAGCTCAAAGTCACACAGC
>CAJNJA010038864.1:0-28305 GCA_905231915.1 Symbiodinium necroappetens | reverse complement strand
GGATGCTGCCTGGATTGTTCTTGATTGTAGTACAAGTTTAGTACTGGCTGTGCCTCGTTTCGGATGCTGGCTGGATTGTGCTTGATTGTAGTACAAGTTTAGTACTGGCTGTGCCTCGTTTCGGATGCTGCCTGGATTGTGCTTGATTGTAGTACAACATTTCAGATGAGACTGCATCGTGTCATTCTTGTACGTGATCTCGTTTTATGCGGTGCCCCTATCTCGTTTCCCTCTTAGAGGAAGTTCAGACCAATAAAATACCTCGCGGGAGGTATCTCGTTTCAAAAGGACATAGTACAAACGTAAAAAAAAGCCGTCGCTCATATACTTATGCATGTATACATGCTTCCTTTTTACAGCTTCAGATGCATATCCAGATACACGTACAGGTGCAGATGGAGCTACAGATGCAGCTACAAATGTATACAAAAGGAGAGAGACAGAGAGAGAGAGAGAGGGAGAGAGAGAGATAGAGATACAGATAGATACAGACATAGATACCTTTACGGATGTGGATATTTTTTCCCTCTCGCATAGATGCTTGGGTTTTTTTCGCAGAAGTGCGGGCGATGCCCGGTGACCGGGAGGAGGAGGAGGAGGAGGAGGCGGATGAGGAGGAGGAGGAGGGGGAGGAGGAGGAAGGAGGAGGAAGGAGGAGGAAGCAGGAGTAGGAGGCATATGTTTACCCATGTTGGATGAGGAGTAGTGTTCCAGCATCGATAGTTGAGTCATGGCAGGATAAAGAGAGGGATTAACCACTCCTCTTCTCAATTCCTGCATGCTCCATGGTCCTTGCATGGGTGCGTACGTTCTCATGGACGATATGTTGCCAGAGCTTGCTCAGAATACCTCCTGGCCTGATGTTGAAGCAATTTAGCTTCGATCTCGCCGAGTTCGATTCGCTGACCCCGGATCTTGACCTCTAGCAATCGCAGCATGCAAACACTGAATATCGACAGTGGCGCGCACGACCTGGAAATCGATGCGGCCAACGTAAAGCAGAGATCCGTCGTCCGCCCACCGTACCAGGTCACCTGTCTTGTAGAGGCGCGGACCTCACAGGTAGAAAAAGCCGACAAGTCAAGGGGTTCCTGCTTCACGGTCGAGGCACCGTGGAGAGGGGAAGACTCGACAGAGCGAGCCACCCAGGAAGGCCCCTGCAGCAGAACGAAGATTGAAGAAAGAGTTGGGAGAACCGTGTCCCCGCTGGCGCAGCCTCCCAAGCAGAGCCCGGCCCTGCACGCCCCTGCCAGGCCGGTCCATGTGGCCACCGCGTTTGCCCCTCCAACAGGGAGCACTGGTGTCACTGCTAGAAAGCCTTCTTTGACGCTTGCGCCTGGTCATCTGCCCGGCCTTCGAAAGGATTCGACCTGGCACTTTCTGTCAATGCCCCTGCATTCTGGGATGAAGACGCAGGTCTTCAAAACAACTCAACAATCGCAGCAGAACGACCGACGAATTGGGTCATCTACATGCAACAAACCACTCTTGTGTGAGCGGTAAAAACTGTATAATCTTTCACATGCGTTGAAGAGTTTGTTGTGGCCCACGCTTGCATGCCAAGCACTCAAGCACCGCAAGTGGACCGCAAGCGTGGACTCCGAGTCATGGCATTTCGTCGTTCGTACCCGGAATCCCGCGCAACTGGAACTGTCAACCTACTCTCAGACCCTGAATTTCCAATGTGATGGCAACACACAAAACTTGCCGCTGTCAGGTCCAAGCGATTCAAATATCCCGCAGCCACCTAGCACGGTCGACAACTTAGACAATCCAACACACGGCATGGAGCAGAGCGACCAACCTGGAGTCCTCCAACACAAAGCTCTCCAACGAGCCCACACCTTAGAAAAGGGTGCCCAATTTTGCCATGTTTAGTAAGTTCCACACGACTCCGGGTGCTCCCGCGGTTGCGGCCTCATCTCCGGATCCTTATCGGAGCAACACGCAAGGATCAAGCCGAGGGCAAGGCGCAGAGACGGCCAAAACGAATTTTGAAAAAGGTGACTGTAGGAATACCGATACGGAGAGGAAAGGTCCCCTGCTGAACTCAGGCAGCAACAAGCACGTACAGCTGCATGTTGGGAACCGGCTCTCCCTTGGTGAATCGTCACAGGCCGCCGCACGCCGTCACACGGGGACTTTGAGAAGTGTGCAATCGAGGGCAAACCCTCGCCAGGACACACCTGGCACCTCGCCAAACGAATGACCAGAGCGTAGCCCTTCCCATTCTTGTTGCAAGCCAAAGTCAATCCAAGGGGACGGCATGGTGACATTCACGCAGCATTCCGTGGGGCCTGATTCGGGCGTGGCGCGCTTGACCCCTGTGCTCTGTGACTGCAGACTTCCAGGTCGCAGGGCCGTAGATGTTGACAAGCTGAAAGGGAGCGTGGTGCGGCGGACGCATGTGGAGCTTGTCGCCGCCCGTGAACTCGCAAGTAGCGCAGAAAGCGTCGGTGCTTTTGGAGCCTTACAGCAAGCTGCCCAAGCCCCCTGCCAAAGTGCGAAGCCTCGGATTCTGAGCACCGTCTCACCGACCCCTTCTTACACAAAACACCAGAGTGATCCAAAGTGCCTCATTGAGGGATAGTGAGGTTCTGCCAGCACCGCCTGCCCGTATCACACAGCCGATGCAATCTGCAATCAACGTGGCGACATGTCGACAGAGCTTCTACAGCCTCAGCCAGCTGGGTGGTCAGAAAAGCCACAGTTGCTCCGGCCTCAAGACGGCAAAGAACACGCGCACACACACACACACACGCAGTGGTGAGGCAGGCTGCCGTGCCTCGGCATACCATTTGCACAGCGCCTGCCCACATGTTCTGGTTTGCAGTTCGCTTCTGGAGATGCCAGGCATGACATGATTCTTCGTGGACCTGGTCCGGAGTTCTGCGTCTAAAGTGAAGACTCGCCACTGCAGCACTACTGGATGCTGCAGCAAGCTTTTGAAACATCCAGCCTCTGGAAGCAGGCGCAAGTTGTCATCGGGAACCGGAAGCACGCAGCCTTGCCAAGGAGCGCCCGGTCCGAGTTGAAACCCCTCATGGTAAAAGACCGGGTGTTCAGAGAAAAGCGCTGTCTGAGCTGCCACGCCCCCAATACTGAGTGTTGGCCAAATCTCCTCGCAGCGCAGTCAGCGCAGTGCGGTGCGCGTGGCGCGGCGACGCGGCGGTGCGGCTCCGCCAAGGAGGCATCGAAGGAGAGCCCTGCGGCGTGAGGAACGCGGTCCTTCCAGGGCCGCTCGCCGCACGCACCACTCGTGGTCTCACGTTTCTTTTAGCTCTCAAAAGCTCCTCGTGAGTCAACTGGTAATAGGGCACATGCCAGCGAGTGTAGGCCAAGACGTTCTGGTGGGTCAAGAGAACTCCCTGCGAGCGACGCGCGGCGCGCGCAGGGCGCAGGTCCAAAACGATCGCTCCTTCGGTACCCCCGTCGAGCCACTGGTGAAGAGGATATAAGCCTTATTTTCATGACTTCGAAGCGGCTTCAGGCAGCTTCAGGCTTCGCTTGGCAGGTGGAAAGAAAGCCCAGCACCACATCATCGGGAGCGTAAGTTGGCCGCCCGCCCTCCACGCCTGGCTTGACTGCCAAGCCGGAAAAGGTATGAAGCTCTTGCATGCAATGCACTGCCTTCACCAAGGCTTGCCGTGTCTTGGATGTCCTCCATGTAGAGAATTGCTGGGCTTGGCAGCCACGTCAGCTGCAAATCCCGATTTGTGATTGCAAGCCGCACCTGGCACTTGTTCTCTCCACTTGACAGCACAAGCTCATCGCCAATCTGCCTCCGCATCCTTGAGCATCTGCTCCTTGGTGCACTGATTTCAGAATTGAGATTCAGATCTTCGCTCTGTCCCAGCTGCCAGGCGTGGTCTGGGAGCGCGGAGGTCCAGTGGCACGCAACAGCCCCCGGCGCCTCATGAGGGGTGCCGCGGAGCGCGGCGGCTGGGCGGCTCGAGGCGCAGGTCGCTCTGGGCTCCCAACGCCAGACCCCAAGCAGCGCAAGCACCTCAAAGAGAAACTCAAAGAGTCCGAGAACTGGCGCTGCAGAGGCTTGGGGCGATGCCATTGAGACCCCGCGAGGAAGCAGGATCGCGACTGCACCGACATCTGCATCGGGCAAAGCCTTTCCGGCACAGGTCGTACACTGTCAACTGAAGGCTCGACTGTGACATGCCTGTCTGGCGGCCACCGCCACTCGGCCGGCCAGGGACCAGAGCTGTGCATAGCTCAAGGGAGAAAGCATGTCACCGTCCTGAACCTGGCGGGCGGGGAAAGACCAGAACATGCATTGCACGGAGTCATGCGCTGGGGCACGCACCACAGCAGAATGCGCAGGCATGTCCACTGCCACGTGTGCAACGAGGTCCAGAACTGATGTCTCGCAGCTGGAAGTGGTGGTGGTCAGGTTGAAGCTTCCGAGGACCTGCCGGTCCTGGACCGCTTCAGGCTTCAGCCTTTACAACGGCCAGATCCTCTGACGCAGGAGTGTCCTCTTCCTGCGAAGTCCACTCCCACTCGCGGACACGCGATTCGGAACCACGCCCCAGCTGGAGCAAGCGGTCGAGGTGATCCTTGCTCCGGGCCGTCTGCAAAACATGAGCCGCTCATCATTCTGCCCCTCCTGTGCTCGCCGAACGAAGGTCTCCGAGAAGCAGGACCTCCGCCAGAGCCACCTCAGAGCTTTGTACATTGTACGGGCATTCGGGTTTCATCAGATTTCCTGAAGACCTCCTTCCAGGTCCAATAACAGCAAAAGCGGTCTAATGTTTTGAGCGACTTAAGTGCCAAGGAACTTCATCACCTTGCCATCCTGCCCCGAGCACCTGCAAACCATGAGCTCGAAACCTGCAAAGCTGAAGCAGATCAAGAAACACGGCGAGTGTTGCAAATGCCATAAGTGCACAGCACCCGCTGCACGGCTGCACCTGCTGGGGCGGTGCCCATGCCTGCAGAGTCCTCACTGCCACGTGCCAGAGAGAGGCTGACAGGCCCAGGGCAGAGCAAAGCAGCCCGTGATAGCTCGCAGGGGGAGCAGCGTCCTGAGCGTCTCCGTCCCCAACCATGACCTCGAAACTCGGCACGGCATGGCACGGGGCATGGGCCCGTCGCGCCTGGGTGAATTCGGCTTCGGTGGCAAAGGCGTCGGCCTCTCCTGCAGCGACCTGCGACTTAGCGAAGCTGCGCTCCGCGGAAGGCGCGCACGGCCTTGGGCTTCGGGCCTTTAAGTCCTCGAAGGAACAGGAGGAAACCTTCGAGTCGACTTTGAGGAATCCAACCGCGACAGTATACGGCTGTGAAGGGTGCCTCTGTGACCCTCACGGTTCGCGTGCTTCTCGCTAGCCCCGCCTTCGCGCAGCGGGGCAAATGCGGTGCTCGGCAGTACCCTGCTGCTCCCAAGCTGCTTTGGCCTGGACCTTCAGGAGGCCCAATGCCAGGTGTTCTTGGTGGCTGTATTTGTGAAGCAGCACGAAAAGTGCTGCCACCACTTCCCTGAAGTCGGGGAAGTCCGCGTCCTCCCCCAGGTTCACAAAAGCGCCATGATTCGGGAAGGCCCCTATAAGGCCCCTTGCACGCTCCTGCCCTCTCCAAGGTAAGACCAACTCTGCGACAGTGGGCGCGGGCAGAGCACCTGTCCTAAGGCCGCAAAAGCGCGCCGGGCCGGCCGTGAAAAAAAAGGACTCAGAGAGACGAAGAAGCCACTTCCAAACGCGCATGCATCGCTCTCAGGTCTCAGTGCCCGGCCCCGACCGGGGCCCATCCTCAAAATGGAAATCGATGTAGGGCAAGCCTTGCAAGGAGTGGCACAAAAAGCACGGCCTGCGCGGTGACTCGCTCTTCTGTTCAGGCCTTCGCTGCCCATGTTCGTCGATAGCAGGCGGCACCGTGGCCATCACCGCAGCCCACCCTACCAAACAGCTTCTTGCCTCCATTCCATGAAGCCCTTGAAGCCCTTGCAATGTCAGTTAATGTCAGTTACATGCACATACCAAAGAGAATTAAAGAGAACTCATTTGCACTACAAGCTTGCGCGATAGCCCTTCGATGTTGCCCCTTCTCCCCCCACCATATTATGAAGCTGAGAAGAAGAGACGAGCGAGGCGAGCGAAGGCTGGACGGAGAGCAGAGCCTGGCCGGAGGTTCGGGAGGCCCTCCCTCCTCTCAGCGCGGAGCACTCAGAGCCCTCTCTTTTTTCCGGAAGACTTCCCATCAGACAGAGAGCGGCTTAAGAGCTAAGCCGCTAAGCTGCGGGGCCAGCGTAGAGCCGCCGGGTCGTCACGACTCTCAGACCCAGCCCTGCCAGATCATAGTGCCGAAGACACACCGGGTCCTAGCAGCTCTCATGACGCAATCGCAATCATCGCATCCCGAATCCCGCTCCCGAAGTTCGAGGTCGCCCGCAAGGAGCTTCATGCAAAGGTAAGGTATGCCTGCCTCAGTAAAGAATCGTCAAAAAGACTGAAAGCAAGGCAGCTAGCAGTACGCGCGGAGGCGCTGCGCCTCGGATGTGATCCGGCCCTTCAGCTGTGCCACAGTGGTGTCACCCGTGACGCTCTCCTGCCGGGCCAAGACATGTCCCCGATCGCAGCTCCTGGCGCCCGTGGTGCCCGCTCCCTGAGCTGTCGTCCCGAAGGGAGCTCGCACCTCACCAGGTATGCCATTGCATGGAGAAAGAGACGAGCAACGCATGCATGGAAGATTCCGATGTTTCACCCAAGGCACTCGAGGTCAAAGGCTGCGCAGCCTCCCAAGTGCACAATGGGGCCTCCAGGACACTCGTCCGGAACCTCACTGCACTTACGGCCCCCAATCTGCGAGTGAGACCTCAACAAGGCGCCGACGATGTTGTACTCCAAGAGGGTTGCTTCCTGGGCGCAAGAAAAAGAACACTTATGAAGAGGCTGCAACGGTCACACGGACAACGCGCACGTCTCCTCGTCCAAGAGCTCCACACCGTTGAAAAACAGCGGCTCCTCGGCCTTCCACAGATCGGCTAGCGCCGCTAACGCTGGGCCTTGCGGCCTTGCGATTTTAAGCGCTGTAACGCTTCCAAGTCGCGTCGCCAACCCTGGCCTGAAGTAAAAATCAATCTGCCTTTGTGCAGTCCGCCGCTCTATGCGTGCAATTTGAGGAATGCCTTCACGTCCTGTTTCAGATCATGGATCGTGTCTGTCTCCTCGCAGGTAGACAGCCTGTGTCTCACCTGCTTCAAGTGATTTCATCAGCCGGTCCTCAACCGTCAAGAGCAAGATGTTCTGCTGCCTTATATAGATATGCTGTCGCAACTCCCAGCTCGGAAAGCAGCGAAATCATGGTGCTGTGAGAGAGCCGATTCTTGACGCATATCTCATACGGCATGGCCCCGACACCTCGGAAACCAGGAAAGCTCTTCAAAGGCCAATGCTTCCAAGCCAAAGGCTCCAGCCCGATTTGGGACCAGCTTTTGGTCTTCAAGCGGAGGCAGCCGAGAGGGCCGAGTCGAAAGAAAGGACACCAAGCGGACTCAAGCGACAATGCAAAAAGCCTATGTAGGCATCATTGCGGCAGAGCATTTCACTTCTCGCAACATCACCGAGTGAACCGATTTCAACAGCCGACAGCGGACTTTGGCCGTCGGATCCCTTCGCCTTCAGCTGCAATCTTGCTCCCCGCAGCACCTCAGAAAGTCTCTGAGCACAGAGGCTCGCGAAGCCTCTGCGGAGTCTCAGCTGAGGGCTGAAAGACATTCAGTCCGAAGATCGATAAACCACTTGGATTTCCTGAGTTGTGCTTCCTCCGACGGTTGGAGGCACCTGCATGGCGTCCAAAAGCGCGCAACTGCGAGCCGATGCGAGTATACGGGCTCCGAGCATCGGAGCAGTTCGATCGATCGCCCGGCAAAGTACCTCACCACTTCCTGCGCTGCTTGCGTTGCTTTGCTGCCGTCGAAGTGCTCTGAGACTCTCAGCGCTGCTCCTTGCTGGGGCGCTTCAGTGAACTCCAGAATCCACATCGGAAAAAGTAAGTCTTCCGAGACTGCAAATGCCGCTTTTCTTCTCCAGTGCCAGCACCTTTTGGAGAAAGAAACAGGCATCCCGGCATCTCCCCCACACAGTCGCTGCGCCTTCCAAGGTGTAGAGCACCAGGTGAAGCGGAGGTCTGCCACAGTAGAGATTGAGATCCAGTGGCGTGAAGATCGGGATGCCTGTGGCCTTGCAGCAATGGCCGAAGCAAATCACATCAACAAATCACCACACCGACCTGCCATTCGATGACGTCGCAGAAGCGGCTCACCCCCCAGAAGCAGAAAGTGAAGGTAGGCCCAGGCCTGGCAGCTGCGTCTGAGGGCGGGTCCCCTTAATGGCCTGCTTTCACTACCCTTGGCCCCTTCTTCGCCTAAGGTCCAACGAGTCCACCATTCGACGGTACTCTCGGAGCTGACCGAACCTTCTGTGGCCATGCTCCTTGCCACAGCGAGATGTCCAGTGGGCATTTCCGACCGCTGCACTGAGTCAAGTGCATGGAGATTGGGATCCGTCAGTTCGGGTGGCGTCTCACCCTCAGGCGTCTCGATGAACTGGTCGAAGGTCTCATCGCATGACTGCTATTCGTTTGCCGTTGCGGCATTGCTGCCGGATGGCTTGGGCTGCGGCCCACAAGGGCATCGCGATCGTGGGGCGCTCTCGCTCGCCCGCCACCTTGAGCAGCCCGAGCTCACGAAACTACGTCTTTCATCTGTTTCGCGCATCCTCCGTAGGATCACCAGGGGTGTGGTAAAGCCGATCACCGACAACCTGGCGCATGCCGCCAACCTCGGCATGTACGACACTTGTACGACTGTGTCTGGGAGGCCAAGGCGGCCAAGGCGCTGAAAGATCCATCACACGCCTCGTCTCCGACGACTCTCACTCTCTCACTGCCAGAGAGCGTTGGCACTCCGAGCGGACTCTGAGCATCCAGGCTTGGTCGCAGCCGACAGCGGCACGTACTCCTCAAAACACAAACTCCGTGCAGTGCCGCTGCTGGTCTGACACACGAAATCTGCATCCTCCGGTCACCCCGGTCTGCAGGGTCCTCCAGTTCAACTGCAAAGAAAAGATCCGTCTGGTTTAGCCGTCTCTTGAATTGGAGGCGCAAGCGGAGCTCCCACAAGCGCCTGACGCACATTCCACAAACGAAAGTGCCACTTCGCACGTCATGCAGCAAACATGCCAGATGTCGCTTTTTGCCAGTGAAGTGCTCGCCATAGCGGTACTGGCCCGAGTCGTTGAGTCGACTGCAGAAACACGCCGCTGGGGATGGAGATGTCAGGCTTGGAAGGTGCTGCAAGATGCTGCAGTGAGAGCTACATGAGCTAACCATGTCTGCACCTATCGTACGTTGGACGATGCAGCGGTAGGAACTGGCCTTTGCAGTTCCTGAGTTCCGTCATGAAACATGCATGTGCTGCGATGTCCTTCTGCCAACGAGCGTCTCGTTGTCAAAGTCGAAAGCTTCGGCACTATTGCTGTGAATAAGCCTGTTGGGCGGCTGAAACCTGAGGGCAGCACACTTCTGAAATCACTGCTGAGCAATGCTCGGATGCGCACCCTCCCTCCAAGTGGGGCTGCTCCGGCATGCCCATGGACAAAAAATCCTACAGGAGCTCGTTCACTTGCAAGCCACGTGGACGGATGTGATGGCCTCCTCATCGAATTCAACAAGGCTGGTTGCAGCCGTGGCAGTACCGCTGGCAGCCTGCCGAATCATGCAGGCTTCGAAATCGAACCCTCGCGTGGAACGCTTCTCGGACAGGCACCCTCTTAACGCCAACGGACGACATGAGACACGCCTGGCAAACACTAAGAACTAAGTTTGCATCAATGCTTCACATCCCGCGCGAGCTGCTGAGCCGACGACACCTATCAAGATCGCGAGTATCAAACTGCTTGCGAAAGTCCAAAAAGTCCAAACCTGACAACAAGGATGGAGCACACTTTGCTGAATCCAAGGGTGGCAGAAACGCACTTCTTGTAACACCTCGTCGCCAAGCGCCGAAGCTGCGGCAAACATGCCAGCTGTCGTGGCCTGCAGAAGCTGAACTCTAGCAGCTAGCAGCGGCCGAGGGGCTTTGCATACGAATAGAAAAAGTATGGAAGAGTTGAGCTTTCTCTTGGAAGTCAAGTGCGGTGCGAATCCTCCAATGGAAAAGCGAGGACCAGGGACTGTGAAGTCTCGAACACATGGCCTTGAACTTCTGAATGTCAGTTGGAAACATACAGAATGGCTTCAAATCTGGAGCGTCAAGGGGGCTTCGCTACTCAAATCTTGCTACCTGAACGGACATGATGAGATTGATGTCTTGAACAGGCAGTCTGCGCACGCCTCCAGCACCATGAGTTAATTCGGCAGCACGGAGCTGGCATTTGCCAAAGCATCCGAGTGAACAAGACTCTTCCTACCACAGTTCCTCCGAATACGCTCTTTAACTCTTTAACCGTTGTTTCAACATGGATTTCTTGGTCGCCCTGCCCCCCCCCCCTGACCACTCCGAGACCAATGCACAATCCAAACATCGAGACATGGCAAAAGGAGGCACGTGCACCGCTTCGAAGGGCGTGTTAGAATCTGCTAGAAGCTGGTTTGCAGAGATTTATGCAGCCGACTTTTAAATGCAATTGAAGCCTACCTGCCGAGCAAACGTAGGATTGCTTGTGCGAAGCGTCTCCCATTTGGAGCCGCTCACGGGAAAATGCTGGGAGTGTGCTACGCGGGGATCCCAGGATGCCCGGCTTATCGAGCAGGCATCAAATCCTCCAGCGTGGCCCCCGAACCCTGGCACAGACAGCCGTCCGTGCGATGTGGCACTCAACAGCAGGGTTGCGTGGAAGACACCGACGGATGCCGTCTGTATCAATGCCACCTTTGTGGCCCTCTGCCCTTACTGCAACATGCTGCAAAACTCTGAATGTGTTGGTGCAGGTTGCGTGCACAGCATGTTGAGGCACGTGCAGGTGTGAAACATGTGCTTCAGGAAGGCTTTGCTGACCGTCACTTCTTCTTCTTACCCGGCTTCTTGCTTTTGGGTGGTGAGCTGTCGAACTCCGCCAAAATCTGATCCAAGTCCTCCTAGCGTGGGGCATGGACCTGGAGAAGATCAGCTACAGCGACTGCCATGAGCCTCCACCGGCTTCTCCTTCTTTTTCTTCTCGGTGCCTGTCGCAGTCTAAAGGCGCAGCACCGGCCAGCAGCCCCGTTTGCATGGCTGTCAGCCTGCTGGCTTCGGCTCCGACTCCTGCGCGAGACTGGGCGTTTTCTTCCCGGTCCCCGTCAGCCCCACCCCGTCCTGCGGCGACCAAGGGGGCAGCTCAAGCGTGCCATCCACAATGCCGCGCTGCCACTCCGTGACAGCGTTCTCATCGGCATTTGGCAGTTTAGACCTGATGGTGATCACTTCTCACAACCCACCAACTCTCTTCTCCTTCCAAGACTGTGGCGACTTCAAAAAGGAGCTCACTGCCTCTCTCAGGCGGTTTCGGGCCTTCTTCACCTCGAACTGAAAAATCGAGACCGGGGCGAGGAAGCAACCAGAATCCTACTGAGAATGTCGCCCGGTTGCGGAGTGCGTTCTCGAGGCGCAGGTGTACGGGGGCCGTCAAGGCCAGGGGCCAGACGCCCTTACCCCCAGCCGCTTCACTGACCTAAACTTAAAGAGGTCATGCACTCAACTGCTCCTCAGCCACGGGGCACAACGACGCTGTGGGGTCCCGGCAAGGGCGATGGCTCGCTCCAGTGGGTCCGAGTCGCTGTCCTCACCGGTCACGAGCTTGGCCTTCACCATCAGAAGCCTTGGCTGACAGGAGACGTGGCGCTGCAGCGCAGCGTTGTGGCACTTTCAGCGAGCCGGAGCTCAGGCACCCACGCACCCGCGAGGGAGCTGTCCTCAGTTTCGGTTTGTAGAGAGGCCGCCAGCTTCTCATCCGAGAGAAGCTCAAGCTTGGCCAGCCTGAACTCGGGAAGTGTGGCGCTTGTGCTCGTCAAGACGCTGGGCCGGCCTGTCTAATCTGTCCTTGGCAAAAAGGTTGATCAGCCGCTCCAACTCCAGCTTCTGACATCGTTGCGGGTTTGGCGGAGCTTCTCCCCGAACTCCCCTCACTCCCGGCTCTGCCTCCTTCTCCGCTTGGGCAGCCTGTCGGTCTTTCTGCGCCTCACACAACAGCTTCTCACACACGCCTACACTTGCACCTTCGCTGGGCAGCCGGAAGTTGCAGGCCAACTTGTTCTTATGGGAATAAGATTCGCCAGCATTGGTTATGTAGGAGACAAAGAAGAACATCAGATGGTCGACCCGGTGAACATGAATGTCAAACATGGGCTCTGCTGGACTTTGCGTTTATGCAATAGAAAACCAGCCATCGGAGCTTCGCAGGTCCTTAATTAATGGCCCATCCAGGTGAGTGTCGCCTTTGGACATGCCACGAAGTTGCATAGCTTCAAAAGNNCCCAGGTTCGGGGGGCCCATCCCTGTATCCCTATAACTGTTGGCACTTTTGAGGCAAAAGTTACGACCCTCACGAGGATTTCGGGTGTATACCATATGGGGGAGGGCCACAGACACGCGACACGAAACTATATATGTGAGTATGCCACCATGCCATCGTGGTAAGCACCTGATACAGAGATACAGACTGCCTGAGGGCATCTAGTATTTTTAAGGTTTCACCCCGCCCCGCGAGGTGGGCCCCCAACCCTCGCCCGCGTGCACCCGCCCCGTCTGCGCTCTGGCCCGCAATGCACAACTACGCAGAACAGACACGGACAGACCACGGCCAGGTAAGATTGCCAGCAAGAGTGACAACGTTAACAACAACCGAATCCAGAATGACAGAAGACATTACAACACCAACGACAAAAAAGGACAAGGGCAAAACACCAAATATCTACAAGTAAATGAATGACAAAAATGACTCCGGAACTCACCCGAATCGACGCCGCGCTGCACTTTTCCAAACAGAATGCAAAGTGCGACATATGCGCATTTAAGCGAACATTTCACGAACGCATGGCGTGGTAAGAAGGATCGTCAGGTGCAGAAAGCAGCTGGTGCAAGATGTGCGAAATGCCAGCTGCTCTACCGGGCTTGAAGCAGACAGATGACCACAGAGCAGCGTAATGGCTGCGATCCAAACAACTCATGCTGCCCATCGTGTGAAGGAGTCGATGATGCCGCACAAAAACGGAGGCTTGCCAAGAACCGGCAAGGTACCTGCATGTTGAATGCCTGGGTTAACATCATGAGCACAATGATGTGAAGGTCATGGCTGCCTGCACAGTCGTTCGCACGGTTGCCTCCCCACATTCTTTGGTTAGCGCACATGTCTCGTTTTGTAAAATCAGACGCTTCAACCTACTTGGACAGAAATAGATGCGTGCAACATGGTGGAATCCAAGGTGTTGCACTGAAAAACTCCAACTAGCTCAACGGAAGCGTCCGTGCCGACTGAACAAAAACTGTGCATCTGTCACGGCACATGGTCTCTCACTGAATAGTGAAGCTGCCTGTTCCTGTGCTTTTTGCTTGGCCAATTCACGCTGCTGCTCTTTTCGAGCTTTCTCCTCGTCTTCCTTCGGCTCTGACAGCGATGGCGGCCAAGAACACCATTCCAGCACCTGCCTGCTTCTTTTGCCTCTCTTCTGCCTTTTTTGCTTTCCTGGTGACCACTGGACTTGCAACGACCCAACCATGATACCAGGGCCCAGAGTGCTTTCGAGAAGCAACTCTTCTTTCTTCTCTTGCTGCCGCCTAGCGGCCTGCACTGCTTCGGCAAAGCCGAAGGACAGCCAGCAAACTCCAACGGAACTTACGGTTTCTGTCAACTCTCGAAACTGGCCCACCTCCGCTGCGGCCTTTGCTTCTCAGGGACAGATCAGACCCAGACTTATGACAACTCGCGGTCGCTTTACAGCGCAACACCATGTTAGCATGAGCGTAGGCTGCTTTCTTGAAGCTTTGGACTTGGGTTGCCTGCCCACGGTAGTGTGGAAATTCTCACACCGACTTGCTTAACCCGGCTTGTCGTGTCTGTGCGAATCAACCGTGGGATGGATCGCCATGGCCTAAGACATCCCCTCTGCCGATCCGCTCTGACCGGTCCCCCCCCCCCCACTCTGCCAGAGCGACAGTTGAAGACCTCGTTCGAACCGCTCTCGGTCGACCTACTTCTGTGCCGCACCTGGTGCACCGGCAATCTGTGATGAACTTCGCGTGGTGCATCGCAACCATCACTAACCACACGGAATTGCCTAATAGAGCTCCAAGTACCGACCCCTTGATTTCCACAAGCCACAAGATTGAATCCTAGATGAGCGACCGGCACAGACTTCACTGTCGTTTGATTTCAAGAGGTATTAAAAATGCCTCAACAACAGACCAGAGAACGGTGCCGAGAATCGTTAGAAATTGTAAAAACATAACCACCAGTGCACAACTCGGGCGCAGATTGGCACTTTGCAGGCAAGGCTCGGCATCCTTTCTTCGCTGTTCCTGCCCGGATACGGTGACATGCCTTCGGAGCTGCTCATGCCGAGAATGTTGCTCCGCTCCTCTTTTTTCTTTTTTTCTTCTGCCCTCTCAGCGGCCAATCGAGCTTTTTCTGCAGCCTGCTGCTCTTCAACTATTCGCATTTTGGCCTGCCGTGGGCTTAGCAAGAATGCGGGCCGCTCTTCTTGCACGACAGCGGGCCTGGTTCTCTTTGGCCTCAGATTCGATTTGACATGCGGTGTAATTTGTAACCAGGCAGACTCATGAAGGCCGCCTTGTTCAAGAGGTTCAACCCGATATGTTCATGGAACCCTGTTTGTTGCTCCTAGTATTCATACCTGGCCTAGTTGTTCTCCAGCAGGCACGGTCTGAAAGGTTAGAAGGCAGAACGGGCTACGTTCTCACCCTAAAACCTTCAACAAGGGCGGGGTCTGCTTTCGCCACAATTTTTTCGGGGAGAAGAAGCAGAGCGCAGAAAAAAAAAAAAGCGGATCTGGTCCAAAAATGCCCGGTGCTCGGCTCCAGGCTCTCCGCCGCTCTTCGCTCGACTCGCGCTGGTTCGGTGCTTCCTCTCCAAACGAGAAGAGGTTTTTTCTGCGGAAAAAGGGGCAGACAGAAGGCTCCCACTGCTGGCTCAGCCGACCTCCTGGGAGTCGGTTGGGCCGCTGGTGGTGCTTTGTGCGTCTTCGCTCACCTCGGAGAAAAAGGGAAACTGCAAGCACATCGCTTTGCAATGCCCCACCGGCCACCCGGACCTTCATTGGGGTGAGGCCGATGGACTCGATGGCCTAGGCAAGGGCGGAAAGGGACCGGCTCAACCAAGCAAATGGCGGTAGATGATGCGCACCCGCAGTTACACCTGCAACCTGCTCTGCCTTCTTGTTGGCTCACCTCTGATTCCCACCAACTCGCTCATGGAACACAACTTTGAAGCTGCGCTTTGCATGCACCCGTCACGCCACCCCTCACAAGCTACCCAGCTACAGAAGGACAACCAAAGGACAACGGCTAACTAGTAGGCTTGGTGATACCGGGAGTCGGTCATAAAATCGAGCCTTGTGGAAGATGCTGGCCGCTGCAAGCGGGCTGCTTTCCTTCAAGGATTCCTCGATCTGGTTGCCCAACTCCCTCAACTGCTCTTCCTTGGGTCAGCGGTCGATGCCGCAATATACCGAAGTGGGCCGAGCAAGAATGACTCAAGAGAGTATACCGAAGAGGGTTGCCAAGCAGCGCTGAACTGCAAGCACACCTCGTTCAGCTGCTCGAGAACCACATGGTCCTTGACGGCCTGCCAAGGTTTTCTGTCCTTGCTAGCTTACCTGTATAATATAATATGATATAATATAATATAATATATGAAAAATTTCGTATCATATAAATATAGTATAGTAACATAGTATAATCTCATATGATACAATATATTATGTATAATATAAGATTATACAATATAATATGGCTTTTTCCAGCACCCGTGCACACGGTGCAGAGAGTCAAGGGGCCGGATGGAAGCTTCGGAGCCGCTGCCGACACTTCTTCACACGTTCCTCGGGGCCAGCTCTGTCTTTTATTTAACCCTTCACAACAGGAACTGACAGACAGCGACAGGAACTGAGCAGCCCTGAGATCCGGACCTTCACGGCCTCCTAGGCAGGTAGAAACACACAGGAGGGGGCTCGCAGTCGCTCACTGAGGCAGCGGCCCTCTTGGCCTTCTCCTCTTTGCGCTTCTGTTCCTCTGCCTGCGGCTTTTGCGGCACCCCGAGGGCCCCGAGAGGGCCTTCTTTGCAAGAAATGCGTTTCTGTGCAGGGAGCAAAGCAGGTGAGCGGCCAGGCGGAGCGCTTCTTCAGCTTCGCGCTGCTGCCGCTCGGCCTGCCCCCGAAGAGCCCCCGGCCCCCCCCAAGGAGAGTGGCTTCTGCTTCGCTCTGCTTCGCTCTTCGTCGCTCTTCGCTTCACTCGCCGCTGAGACACACTTTTCAGCGCCCAGCGAAGTCAAGCCGTCAAGCGCATGGACGCTGCATTTTGCAGGCAGTCGGTGAAACTGGATGTCTCGGATAGTGTGGCGCTGCAGACACGATTTTGGTCGACCTTGCTCGAACTGCTGGATATATACCGCCTATGCTGGCTCAGTGCTCAATCATCCGCAGCCATTGAGTCATGGTCATGCCTCTTCTTTGGGTACCTTGCTGCACTGATTGTCAGTCCCTGCCTACACTTCCAACATACAACTTCGCCCAAGCTGCAACTCACGGTACTCATCGGGATACAATGTCTTGACAAACTCTCTCTCGTCGATAGTGCCTCCTGAATCCTCACAGCGGTGCCCGCGGCTTGTGCTTGATGCTGCGGTGGATTTACGATGCCCATGGCTCCTTGTCGATCAGCTTGAACAATTCCGTAATCTCCTTATCCTTAAAGCCGATGTCCATCTCGTTGAGCCTCGGAGCGGTCAGGGAAAATGGCTTCCAAGAAGTTCAATAATTCATTTGCAACCGTGCAGCAGAACTTTAAACTCAGGCAAATCGATCTGCCGGGCACGCGAGCACAAACTCAAGAGCAAAAACATGCTCGCATGGAAAACACCGGCAGGGGGGGGGACCTCGGCACTATCGTCAAGGTCGAAGAGTCCGAAGAGCCGTGGCAGTTCGTGAGGACCAAACCCCTGGAGCAACAGGAACTGTAACAGTCACGCAAAGCATTTTTCCACGCCACATCTCCAACAGCCCTCCGAAAGATGCAGCCCAGGCACCCACTTGTGCAAACGGCTTCGGGTCTTCTGCAACAGAAGAATCCGTTAACGGCTTCCCCAGATTTGGGTGAAGGAGTGTCCGATGATCCCGAAGGGCATGGCCATATACAACGAGCTCACAACCATGAGAACCGAGGTCAAGACCAAGCCGCTTTGGGTAGAGGGAACCACATCGCCAAAACCAACTGTGGTAATGGTCGAAATCACGAGCCACGCTGCATGAGCCACTGTGGGCATGTTTTCACGCGGCTCAACCAGGTAAAGCAGCGATGTGAAACCATAAGCCATGACGATCATGATATACAGCATCACCGGCAAAGCCTCCAAGCAGTCTCGGAAAGCCTCAAGCAAGCAGGCAGGAGTACGTGGTCCTCGCATGCGAACTTAAAACACGATAAGCATGTTGCACCCGGCTTGTCGGAGTTCACATCATGCTCGAGTTCGATCCTCCGAGCTTGGGGACTCCCTGGGTTCAGTTGTGGGCATCAGAAGGGCGTGGAGAGAGACCAATCAAATTGCTACACAGATAGTCAACGACTATACAAGGGACGCATTGTACATCTCTCCCATTTTCTTTCTGTCCTTCTTGCTTGGTCTTTTGTTCGCTTCTTATTTCTTTGGGTCTTTCTTTCTGTCGCTCGGCCTCTGGTCATTTGCTCCTTTTCTTTCTTCCGTCCTTCCTTCCTGCCTTCCTTCCATTCTGCAGCTCTCTTCTGTCCTTCGTTTTCCTTGTGCTCGTTGTTCCTGTCTGCCCTCTCTCAGGTTTCTTGGCTCGCTCTTTCGCTCGCTGGCTCACTGGTTCGTTCGTTCGCTCGTGTTTCTTTCGTTATTTACATATGTTATTTCTTCCCTTGTGCTAATCTTTCTTCTTCTTCTTCTTATTCTTCTTCTTCGTCTTTGTGGTTCGTTTTTGTGTCCCTTCGTTCGTGCGCTGCTTATTTCTTGATGTTGTCTTGCTTTCCATTCGTCCTGGCAGGGCTTGTTCGTGTGAAGACGGAATCCTGGAATGACCCCGGCGACTGCACCGCCGGCTGCTCAGGTCTTGGTCCTCCGAAGGTCTCTCCGACCGCGTGCGCTGCGTCCCCTCTGCTTTTTAAAGGCCTCCGCAGGTTCTATGACAAACCTTGGTCTCCGACCTGAGCTGGACTGCCTGCCCTGCATGCCATGCCAGCGCTCCCTCCAGCGCAGGGGCTTGCAAAGCATCTGCTTCGGTGGCTGCAGTACTCGTGACCGTTATAACCGGTCATAAGCTGTTGAAAGCTTCCTGGATTCCCGGGTGTGTGGGCGTTCTTCTTCTTCTCGCGAACGTTGCTACAAAGGCTAACAGTTGGCCTCTAAGGGAATGCCCCGGCTTTGCGAACCATGCATCCTCAGCACGGGAAGCAAAGCCTATTGACTCAACAGCTCCACGGCTTGATGCTTTAGACTCTGCTTTAGAAGGTGTTTGATCAATGAGCGAACAATCAAAGCTCCGGTATGTCAACTTCGATCAACTTCGGTGCAAGATCGTCTCTTGTTGGCTTTGCATGCACGCCAGCATTATGGGCTCGGGATGCTGGTGCTGTACACCAATAACCACGTAAGCGAAAGTTTGGCGTTGAAAGTGGTCGTTGCGACTTGCTGCCATGTAGCGGCTTTCAAGAGCTGCAGGTAAGTGAAGCGCCGCACCAGCCGCAGCAATCGTATCATGGGCATCGCAGCCAGGAGAAAGGCATCGCCGAAGGACCCGAAATCTTCCCCGAACTTATCCTTCAGCACCTTGCTTTTGGCCAGCAGGCTGGTTGCGGTAATAGGAGGACATCATTAGCACCACAACGAAGCAAACAGTAACACTGTCGCACGCCGCATCCAATTCCAAGAGGCGAGGAGAAGAACAGGAAGCGCACTCGCGCAGTCGATGAGGTTCTCCCAGCGCTGCTCGCCAGAGAAAATCATTGCCGCGTGCGGATAACAGAGGAATCGGATGACGGTCTCCGCCAATAAGATGGAATCGATGAGAACATTGATCAAATCCTTGTAGGCTGACGCGAGCTCGATGTTCAGAGCCGGCAAGAATGCGAACAGCATTCCTAGCAGTGTGAAGATGGAAATGCCGTAGAAGTAGGAGGAGGCGAAAGTGCTGGAGTCTGGATCTTCCAGAAAATCCGTGACTGCCTTTGACATCCAAGACTGCTTGCTGTAAATCTCCAGCGGAATCTGGGCACGTGCTAGTCGTTCCTGGAAGGGAATACCCATACCCTCGAGGTTCAGTGTGCTGTACTTGTGCCGCTTGTGGCGATCTTCCGCCTTCTCGACTTTGAGAAGCGGCAGGCTTTCCATGGCTTCCGCCTCCACACGATCGGAACGGAGGATGGTCCGCAGGTCCTTGAAGGAACCGCGTTCGGAGGGGTTGACCTGGTTAGCCTCTTTTGCACTCCTGGCGCTCAGCACGAGCGCACTCTGCGGCTTCCGCGGCGAGGCGGAGAGTGAGCCATCGCGGCCCTGGCCCTCGCAGATGCGGCTAACAGTCGCCTCCATCTGCCGCAAGAGCCCTTCCGTGATGTTGTGGTCCTGGCAAGGAGAGAAAATAACCACGAGGGGTCCAGGGGCTGCCTTGCCTGCCTCTCGCCAGAAGTTGCCGAATGGTCATCGCGTCCGTAAGTTTAACCGAAGATCCCCACCGTTAAAATCGTTTCAAAGCGAACAAAAATCTCGGCCGTTGTAGTGGCTTCCAATGTAAAGAGTGTTGAAACACGCCCTGGGGGCTTCGATGCAAGTCTGAAGTTCGTCTTGTCTTTCAAATCTTTCTCCCGTCTCTGGCCTTTGGCCAGCCTTTCAACATTCCAAGGCCGGAGAACAGTGGCTCAAGAAGACTGGGCAGACGAAACAGAAAGATATTTGACTATTAGACCGACCGTCTGAAAAACCAGACGGCCCCTGAAGTCGAGAACCCTCGAATGCCGACAGGAACGCGCAAGGGCCTTCAAGGCAAACCCCCGAACACAAACCTACACCAGGGCTACCCAGGTCGCTGAGAAGCTTACAAGGCACTAGACAAATCATCTCACTCCCGATACTGCATGACACCATTGTGTGTCAAGTGTAGAAGCTGATCGATCAAGCTCAGGACTACAACCTGCCGTATTCGGACACCACAGAGAACTATAGGAACACGAGAGAGATCCCATGCAGGCTCATGCGCTGCTCAGTGGACAACGAACTGGCGCATGGCTGCTATGTGTCCTGTCGCAGTGTCTGAAGTACATCCTCGATACCTTGGAAGCTCTTTCACCCGGCGGACCGCACTGCAGCCACACTGAAAACATCCAAGGGACGATGTTCGATCGCCGCAAGTCTCTTGGAGAGGTCCACCGGGGAGGTCTTTCCACACTGCATGGCACCCGTCTTGCACCGGGTTTCACGCTGATCGTGGCTGCGTAACTGTGGAACACACTCGCACAACCCTGTGTGGCAAACGCAATCCAAGAGCTTGCGTAGTTCTGCGAATCTCACGCCTCTTCCTTGGCTCGCTTGGCAGCCGTTCGCTCCTGGGACCCTCATACACAGAATTTCAGAAAAAAGGGATCCCATTCCCACAAAGCTCCTCCTCTCGTCGGGCAGCCTCTGCTTCGCGAGCCAGTCGCTTGGCCTAGCAGTTAAAAGATGCCAAGCATGACCAAAAGAAGAGGCGACAGGTAGACAAATGGTCCCACCTCTTTCTCTGCCTGCAATGCTTGAAGACATGGTGAAACGTGGCGAAATTTTGGCTGGGTTGCGAGAAGCTCAAGGGACCTGAATGCGAGGATCGAAGGACTCGGCCAAACCTCACAGTTCAGCAAAAGCCAAGACAAGGAAGTCTTGGGCTCCTCTGAGGAAAGTCAGCCTCGGACTGACAAGCTTGGAGATCCGGTCGCGCTCCTGCTGCTTGTACTGCCGGGCCACACGCTGGTTCTCCCTCATCATCCAGCGCCTCCCAGCGGTGCGTGGACACTGCCCTGCCCCCCAGCACCGGCCCCCGCCCGCCGCTCCTCTCTTCGCGGCACTCTGCTTCCTCAAGGTCACAGATCTCCTCGCCAGCTTTCTGTGCGAGCATCACCTCATCACATACTGTGTGCCGAACACCATTCCCTTGCTGGATGTGCTGCGATCAATGCTTGTAAGGATCGAGCTGGATCTCTCCATGATTGAAAGCCATACCTCGTCATAAGGTATGCGACTGTTGGCCGAAGCGGGAGTCTTACACCGAGGTCACCAGAAGTCGTAAAAGCGCTTCCATACTCGAGGCTCGTCCTGGCAAAGATTCCGGCTGGAGTCCGGAACAGCAAAGCCGCGCACAAACTCCTCCAAGCTTCCCAACTCGGGAACGGGGCGCTTCATAGAGAAACGAGCATTCCGGCGGAACACCTGCAATCAACTCGGCTGCAGATTCGCCCTCCTACAAGCGTTCCCTTGGTTGGCCTCGCCGAAGACCTGGAAAAAGTCCTGGCCGCTCTCCGGGCGAAACTTGGGAAGGCTCCTGAGCCCCGCATACACCAGGTTGATAATGCTGGCGGTGGTGGTGATGATGCCGTTGCCGACGACAGGTAATGATGGAGGAGATTGGACATGAACGGTGAAGCACTGCATGAGATGCCAACAACGCAAAAAATAACAACATGCAAGTTTGCAAAGACGTGAAAAGCCGAGCGTCTCATCGAAATCCAAGCTGGAGTCGTATTGTTTCCGCTTCGATTGGTCGGAAAGGAGCTCGTAGGCTTCCTGGATTTTCACGAAGTTCTCTTGCACCTCGCAGAACGACAGTAGCGCTCGGGTCGCAACAGTCACAGTGGTGGTGGCAGCCTTCGTTTGTATATGTTGTCGCTCTTGCGAACGCTATGCTAATGGTAATAACTGTTCGTCGTGTGTTCCACAGCAAAGAGTCCGTTTTTCTCCGTGTCTCGTGATGTCACTGTAGTTTGTGCTGCCTTCTGGGGCCAGGGGACGAGGCCCGTCGCATTGATGAAGGCTCCCGAACATGCAGAGGCATGCCCCAGGCGGGCGCGCGCGTATCCGCCCCCCTCAAACAGGGGAGGGGGGGCTCTGCCGATCCAAGTTAACCCCCCGCGATGCCTGAGCATTGTGTCCGCGATGCATATGACTGGCGTGCAACATAGGGTCGTCCTCAGAGCATCTGTGGCGACTCTGGCCCTGGACTGGCCCTGGACTGGCCCTGGCCTGCCAAAAAGCATGTCTAAACTCAAGCTCTGCTTCGCGAGCTTTCGCTGCCAGAGCGGAGCATCCGAATACTTAGGCGGTGGACACTTGACACAGTCATCATAGTTGCACGGTTGATACAATCACCCTGTGTCCTTGCGGAATCATAGCTGTCACAGCTCTTAATTATGGGCACACAGCACGTGGCAACAGTATCCGGTGGCCTTCTTGGCTTCATCTGGTTTCATTGCAGCCTGCTTGTCCGGATGCGCTGTCAGGGCCAAGCCTCTGTAGGCCTTCTTGATCTCGTCCTGTGCAGAACACAAGCAGCCCATAGCTGCACTCAGAAGACTGCGACTACAAGGCATTGTAAGGCCTGCGAGGCACCCTCCGAAATGCCCATCAGATTGTAGAGATTCACTCCTTTCAGTAGGTCACCTTACAGGAGATGACACTGGAGACGACCCGCTGCAAACGCTCCAGGCTGTCAAGACTCTGATCTTCAAGTACCCACCGGAGGATTTGTCCTCGCACTCAAGCAATTCACAGCAAAGCCGCGTAGAAGGCTAAGGCCTAACACAGGAGCGGCAGTCCTGGCCCTTGCCTGTGGTGTAATCCTCACCGACCTCAGCCTCCTCGGCTTGGTCGCTCTCACTCGGAGACGACTGGCCATCAGTCGCCTCGGAGGCAGAGAAGGGCGCTGCTACGGCGGCTACGGCGGCTACGGTGCCACTGGCCCCCCGCCTCGAATCGAGCAGCGAAGCTACGCCCTGCAGCTTCGCATCTGTAGTTGGCAGCAGCCTCTTGGGGCTCAGGGTCGTCCCTCGCAGTGTGCTTTGTCACTGAGATCTGGGCGGTGCAACCGCCAGCTACCACTTGCGCAGGCGCACAGCAAGCGCAAACGACTTCCTTGCAATTTGCTTGGCACCGGCTACCGACACATCTTCATCAAGAAGCGAGACGGCCCCACGTTGAGGCCCACGGACTCTGGATCGTCAAGGAGGGCTCTCAAGTGCTTCCGTGCCATCTCGGAAGCCTCAGCGCCATGCCACGACTGCATGGCTCGGGTCGGTGTGGGAACCCGAGGATGCCGCACGGCCGTGTCTGGAGGAAGGAGCAGCTAGAGCCCAGCGGAGAGCGGAGCGAGCCGAAAGATTTGAAATCAGTTCGCTCGGAGATGCAAGCCCTGGCACAGCACGCAGCCTGCAAACGCGTCTCTGCAAACTCTCGCTCTTTCAGGAAGGCTCCGAGCTCTCGACGCTTCGGCCCGTCCCTGTTGCGCTAACGGCAGCTAGCAGCAGCTAGCATCCTTCGAAGTCCTTCCACGACGATTGCAGATTCCGAGGGGGCGGGGCGGTCTTGCAGATCGGGAATTGTCCTCCCAATACGCACTCCCATAGTCCGTGATCAGCTCTGAACCCTTCTTCACATCCTTCGTTGTCCTTAAGCGCAGAAAGTGACGCCACTCGCCCTGTGATCTGTAGCCTCTCACTTGCCTGAAGTAGGCGACATCGCCGAACTCGCAGATTTGCACATTCACCTTCTTGCACTGCCTCGCGACTGCTCACGGTTGATACACGCGACCGCACCCGACCAGTAGTTATATACTATGCGGACGAGGCACTCCTTGGTCCTTGCTGCATTGACAAAACGCACCGGGTTTTTCTCTAGCGCCACGCGGCCATCGACGCAAAAGGTCGTGGCAGCCCCGGCTTGCTCCGCCTGGAAAGACTGTGAGAATCTGTGAGAACTCGGAGGGCTCTTTCTGGCGTCTGGGCTGCTGGGGCTCGGACAGTCTGCAGCTGTTCGTCGGTGAAGTTGAAGAGCGCCTCAGTTCTTTCTCGGGAGAGGAGGGGACCTGGCCTCCTGTTCCTCAATCCGTGCGAGAAGCCTCTTCTCGAAGGGGGCAGTAAACGTAGTCCATTTCGCTGGTACCTCTCATCTTGCGGAACTCCGCAAGACCTGATGAGCCATGCTGCGATCAGGATCATCACTGTGCACACGGGCCACCCGAGATCATGGCTCAAAGGCTTGCCCTGATAGGGGGGGAGCCTTTGCACTTCTCCGAGTAGACAGAACGCACAGCACGATGTCTTTCAACTTTCTGAGTGCCGGACACAGTGTACTTCGGCAGCGGCACAGTCGTAAACAAACCGTCGCCCGCTGTTTCACCCAATGTGGAAGGCTTTATTTGGAGGTTTTTCCCGTCCTCGACAGCACAGGACGTGATGTGCAGGAAGTGGCGGAGCCTTGTGTCCGGTCCTCTGGGTTCCACTTCAGCAAGTTGGCCGTTTTCCAGGATAGGTGGTCTCAGGCGCGAAAAAAAGGCGCAAGAGAGCCGGTGCTGCTGGTCGGTGCCTCACCTGCCCAGCCCTCCTCGCCCTGCCCCGCTTCGATGCTGTCGAGCCGGGCCCTGGCAGCATCTGCTGGGAGCTTGTAGAGGCCTTAGCGGCGAGCGGCTAGTAGCGCATATTCTGCCAGCTAGCGGCCAACAAAATCTGCTCTGCTTTTGCTGCTGCTCCCTCTGAGCTGCTCTTCTGAGCCCGGCACCGCCTGAGACCACGAGCTGCTCGGAGGACTGATAGTCGCTCAAGAACTCATGGCAGTTGCATTTCGTCTCCTGCCCTTGGGAAGGAGAACAAGTCGGAACTGTCACCACGAACACAAGTGCGTGTGTCGGCGAGCTTTCCTTGCCAAGACTCCCTGTTTGACATCGATGCATGTCGTTGCACACCAGTCCCGCTCACAGCATTCGCACGGGAGCCCGACGATTTTCTGCACAGAATCACGTGTTTGTGCTTTCAATCCGAAAGCTCTCGAGGTACAGGGTCTGTGGGCGCACAAACCGAGCTTCTGCCGGGTCGGGGTCCAGGGTGGCCGCAGCCAGCGACGTCGACCACAACCAGGCACCTGCAGGACCGGGGCTCTAGAATCTCGAGAAACTGCCGACGAAGACCCTCCATGTGCCTGTCAAGACCTGTCTTCGAAGAGTTCGCAAGCTTCCCATACTCTGGCTCAGGAAGCCTGTGACCCGCGGCGGCCCGCGACTTGCAGACCGCAACACTCGCAATCCCGAGCCTTCCATATTCCGGCTGGTGGCCAGCAGGACCAAACCGCAAACAGCGGCTCCTGTCCAAAGAGCAAAGCGTGGGATCGAGACTGCGGTGGCCCTGGCGGTGCGCCGTGCGAGACCAGGTGCCACTGCTTTTGCCGCCGCCTGTCAGTCGCCGCGTACGCCGGGGCTCGCCGGGTCCTAAGGAGACAGCGAAACCTCCGATTCGACCGATCCGAGGATCGAGGACCCGGCCAGCCATGTTTGCCCCCTTGCTGGCCCTCTCTCCCTTTCGAGCCGAGCTTGCGCACTCCGGCCCACGGGATAGACTCGAATAGACATTGCGGGTAGGCTCTCTCACGGAAGACGTGACCTTTTGCTTGCTGCTAGCCGGCTGCACGCCAGTGGCGGGCTTGATGTCTGAGGCGCACTGGGTCTGCAAAGCGACTGTCCCCGAAGAATCGCGCGACGATGCCGACGCCAAGTCCAGCCACGCTTCCGCCAAGGTGAGCCGCCCAAGCAATTGGGGGCAGGCGAGCTCGCAAAAAGTAGCCAATCAGATTCGAGATAAAAGCAACATCGCACAGCTGAGTCATTGAGAATGTACCCACAAAGAGCACGTGAAATCGCCGCTCTGGCTGCATGAGGCTACCGGATGACAGAAGACCCATGAGCAAACCGCTCGCACCGAGTACTGGGCGCCGGTGACACAGAACATGGCCGAGACTGGAACCGGCACAGCAGGCCGTGAAGAGAGACAGCTGCTCCTGGACGGACAATTCTTCTGCCACCCGGCCAAGTGTCCACAAACCCCAAGAGTTTACTAGGAAATGCGTTGGGCGCTGATGGGATAGGCAGCTCGTGATCAGTGTGTGAACTCTACCATGTCGTAGGTGCCAGCGACTGCACATGAAGTGACCAGCTAACCAGCGGCCCACCAAACGACTGGACCCAAGGTGCGGGGCTGCAGCCCACAAAGAGAAAGTCGCCGCATTCGCTGCAAGCAAGCAGCCGACAATACTCTTTGGCGTCGCCGGCTCAGGAGTCGCAGCCCTTCTCCCAACATTCGCATCATGGCCTGCTTCCATCCTAGGTGGCCCTGCTTCAGAACCGATTGACAAAAGGCATCGCGGGCATCTTTCAAGTATTCGCAACAGAAACGGGAAAAGAGACAGCGAGAAATAAAACAACATGAGAGAGGAACGACGAGATGCATATAAGCATTTATAGCCATAGCTACTGAAAAAGAAACATCCGAATAGATTGTATGAGCGAACATATGTGTAGAGATATGCACAGTTTTGTTAAGGCATATGCAGAAAAACCGCCTCCCCTCCTATACCGGACAGGTTCACATTGTGTTTTTCCCGAAAGCTCTGCGAAGGGTTCTTTGGAAAAGGTCCGTGCATGCTTACATGACACACATGTATAACGCATACACATACCTACACACAGTTACACTACACACATATGATAACACATGCTCACACTGCACACAAAAACAGCGCATACACATACATAGCACGCTTACATCGATTTCTATATTCAGCCTGGGGTAGGTACACCGCACCATACACCACGTATCGACACACACTGCGCCTTTGGCTCTCTATTCTCTATTTCTACTGTTACCTATTTAACCTATTTCTATTGGCCTGGGGTAGGTCTGGCGCATCTTAGCGCGATGAACCCTCTACAGGGATCCTGCGTGTCGTGGCGCTGGTGCTGTGGTGCGGTGCAAATTCTCGTTGCGCTTTGAACCCTCTATACTAGGACTCCGCATGTCGAAGCGCTGGTGCTGTGGCACGGTGCAAACTTTCAACGCGGCCGATGAAGCTTTTATTAGGGATCATGCATGTCCTCCAACATCGCCGATGAACCCTCTGCACGCGTCGAATCGCTGGTACTGTGGTTCCGTGCACTTGTCTCGCCGATGAACATCGTGTGCGTCCGAGGCGCTCCGGCTATGGATCCGTGCGAATGTTGAATCTGCCTTGGCGCGCGCCGATGAACCTTTTACAGAGATCGGAATGCCCTTGGAGTGGCCGGGCCTCCAAAATACTGTTTCCGAGTACAAATGTAGTACGCGGAAGGTTCTTCGAGTGGCCAGGCCCTCAAAATACTGTTTTGGAGCACAAACGTTTCTTCGAGTGGCCGAGCTCCAAAATGTACAAACACAGTACGCGGAATTCTCTTCGAGTGGACGGGCCCCGAAAATACGGCTTCCGAGTGCCTGGCTTCTTGCGAGAAGCAACCGTAGGAATCGCTTGAAGACGACCTTTTTCGATGCCGGTCATGCTTGCGTTTCTTCCGCTTCTTACCGTGAGCATGTGCTACCTGATCCATGTTTTCCTCTGCACCACTGGAAATGTGTTGGACAATGTCCGTTCGATACTTTCGATCGGACCTTTTGCCCCCGCTTGCCAAAGTTACCAAGCCCTGTTGTGCGTCGCGTTTGCATCTTTGTTTTCTCTCCGGCTCCCGTCCGCATTCAATTCCGGCTGGCCTCTTTTCCCCCTCGTCCGGAAGCGCTTCTGGAATAGTCCGGGCACCAACCAGCCCTGCAGTACTTACCTGGTCCAACAGGCTGCTGGGCTCTGAGGCATCTCGGATCCGCTGCCCATGGTCACGAGCACTGGTTCGCTAGGGCCAGCCGCCTCGGCTGGACCGGGCCGGGTCTGCTTTTCTAGTTTCCTCTTCTCAAGACTTAACGCAACAAGAGCCCTTGCACCTACCGTGGAGAGCAGGCGCGCAGGTCCCTTGCCGCAGCTGTTCGTGGCGTCCGCCTCAGAGAGGCTCCTGGTCAATGCTCTGCAAAGACCGGCTCGGCTATACGGG
>CAJNJA010038853.1:4838-28308 GCA_905231915.1 Symbiodinium necroappetens | reverse complement strand
CATGAGTTCAGAGGTAAGGGCGGCTGAGGACTTCGACCTCTAATCTCAATTGTCCAGTATCCGATCGGGAACTTCAGGGTAGCCTTTGGGATTGAAAAAGGGTTAAACTACCCCAGGAAGGCTAACGACGCTTACTTATTTCACGACTAAGTAATTGTCATGTTTTGGCGTTCTTGTCCTCTAACGCTTTCAACCTTGTATCCCTGCCCAATGCTTTGTAAAAATCCTGCTGCCAACAACACAACCTATGNNACCCTAAACCTCAAACCCATAAACCCTAAGGCCTGTTACTCTGAAGTCAATAGGAAAGGCGCTTACGCGGCTTTGCGACGATGCACTGGACACCACAGGTCCGCGGACACACAGTCCTGAGTCACTTTACAGACTTCCTACGGATCCCCACGAAAGGACCCAAAGGGTCCCCAAGCATTTAGTGTCTAGGGTTTATAGGGGTTTTGGGGTTTAGGGTTTAGGGGCTTTGGGTCTAGGGATTTAGGGGTTTAGGGGCTTGAGCTTTAGGGTTTCAAAGAGAACCTGAGGAAAGGTCAGAGTCTGAAGATAACACGAAGTCCTAGCGAGCAGACATCCCACAGGCTCAGATCGTTTTGGGCGGAGACGCGAAAGAACGAGGTTAAAGGTTTTAGGCATTTTGCGACTGGGCTATAGGGTTTAGGGCGGTGTTTCGGGTTTGGGATTGAGGGGTTGCTTGTCCTAGGTGTCTCGGCTCAGGCGAATTTAGAACAGCGTCTCCCGTGGAGTGCTGGTTTCTTATTCGTAGCTAGACCCCAGCCCTCTCGAGGGCGCTGTCGTTTTCCTCCCTGGTGAGATTTCGGCTCCCGCTTTTAGGGTTCCTTTGGATTCGCTGCACTTTACTGTGCCGAACTCCCTTCTGGTCTACTGCTGGGTCGGTATTCCACCTATTTTCCCCTCGGTGCTCTCCCACAACGCTGCCTCGGCCGTTAGTGGGATTGAGCTCAGGGTGGCACGTTATATGAGGCGGCCGCGTTCTGTTGCGGCTGTCCTATCTTTTCTGCTTTTGAGCGGCCTGCTGCTTCTTTGGGCCGGACACAGTGGCGAAACCCAAAAGGAGCCGAGAGAGCTCCCCTCCGTGGCACCGCCGATTGAGGCGGACCAGGGCCCGGATCAGGGCCGCATCAAGGCGCCGTGCCTTGCGTGGCTGGGAAGCACATCTTTTGCGTTCTCACCACGGATCGATGCCACCAAAGAGCAAGGACACACCCCACAAGGGGAAAGGCCGTTCGGGGACGCAGGACGAGGCCACCAAAGACCAGATCAACTTTGGGTATCCTCAACCTGTGGTCGCAGCCCTCCAGGCGATCGCGGCGAGGTCGACAGCCGGACTCTTCCGCGACCCCGTCGCCGTGGCGGCAGATCAATCTGTTCAGCAGCTTGCGCAAACGCAGGCGAACACTCTGGACAAGCTTGGGAAGCGCATCAACGGCAATCTGCGAGCCAAACGCAGTTTGCAAGAGGCGGCTACCGCTTGGCTGGGAAAGATTGGCCAGCATCTCGCTGCCCTTACATCCAGGCTGGGCACGGTTGCTGCACGACTCGATCAAGATCAGACCGAAGCCATGACGGCCCTTCAGCAAGCTTCGGTCAATCTGGAAGCCAGCGCACAGGAGCAGGTGGACAAAGCCCTGGGCGGCCTGGGTCCTATTTGGAATCCAGCCCAAGAAGCGGAAGTTTTGCGGCTAGCAGCATGTATGAGAGCCTTCAGTGCTGTCGGTGGCGGCGAGGCTACAGTCCCAGGAGCGCCATTTGCAGGCGAAGGTGGTGGCCCTGGTGCGTGCAGTTCCACAGTTCCGGGCCCTGCTCTGAATCGGCTGACCTGGGGGGAGGCGGATGGCGCAGCCCTTTCCACTCCAGCCAGGTCCTCTGCCTCCGTCGAGGCCATGGATGTTTCCAGTTCGGATCCTTCAGCGAAGCGCAGGTGGAACCAAAGGGGCAACAGACATCCGCGCCCCTCAAAAAGTCCTCGCCGCGAGCTGGACTTGTCAGCCGAGCCTTGGCCCAGGGTAGCCACAGGCCTCACGCCGGACCGACCACAGCGGCCCCGGCCCTCAGCAGAAGAGGAGGAGCTCATCCCGGCGGTCGCGACCCCTCCATATACCTGGGCCTCTGCATGGTACCACATCTCCAGGCACTGTTGGGAACTTGGTGCAGAGCAGGTTGGTCATATAGCCACATCAGCTCCACAGGAACAGGCGCTTCCGGTGCTCCATCTCCTTGCAGATCCGGAACAGGTGGTGTTGGAGGGCGAAAGACTATGGGAGGCCCTGCAGCAATCCGTTCAGCAGCTCGAGTCGGACGAAGATATTGGCCACCGCACAAGAATGGCTTTTTCCGGCAGAGCTCCTGGCGCAAAAGATTCCCTTGGTGGGCCTCTTACCTGCAGCTTGGGACTCGATGGCCTTGAAGGTCCTCGTGACGATGCCGTGTCCGATGCGCAGAGTGCCCGAGGAGCCCGATCTGTGACGGAGGCAGGCAAAGGATCTGAGTCATCGAGGCATGCTGGCTACATCAAGTGCCGCCGTCCAGGATTAAGGACAACATCAGTGAATGTTCATGAGGGCACCGTCTGGCACCTTCATGATTCACTGTTGTTGCCATTTCTGAGCTTGGTTGTCGCTACGCTGTACAGGATTTTCCGTTTGTGTACAGCTCTCGCTAGAGAGGTCTCAGGCCGTTGGTGCGACCCTCAGCTGACGATTTTTTCTTTCCGTGTTCTGGCTGCCGGACTTTGGCTGTGCGCCAGCATCCATCGTCAGTTCCACCTGATCTGTGGCCTTGCGTTCTGTTGCGAGATATGGGCGTTCCTCCTGGCTAGAAGCTCCCAGAGGTGCAGCTTCTCCCGCTGTCTGCCATCTCCCTGGCCACGGATCTGCCATCTTTGTTCCCAGGGGTTTTGTCCCAGGTTGCGGCTCCTATGTCGCTATGTGCAGTCAAGATGCATCTCTCCTCACAACCTTCCTCGACGCGCCAGGTGCCGTCCCGCCTGTCGCCCCCCTTCTCCTTGGAAAGCGGGCTTTCTCCTGTACCTGTGCTGTTTTGATGCCTCGGCCCTGCATGTCGGTTTTGTGCTTGGAGGGCAGTTTGCCTTGACATCCATTCATTTGGTTCGTGGAGTTCAGTTGATTGCCCATGGGTTTCATGAAGGGCGCCCCGTCTTTAGCACAGGAACCATTCCTGCCGCGCAGTCCGAGGCCGACCTCAGTGAAGTGGTACCTCTCGGACGCTCATGTAACCTGTTGCTTCCCCCAAGCACTAGGCCCCGACGTCAAGTTGCCGTCTTCCTTGGCAGACAGGTAGGGGAACCTCCTCTCGTGCCGTGCCCACTCACTATGCTGGCCGATGAACGTCTGCATGGTAGTGCACTGCACCGACGCGTTCTATTGAATCTAGGCGTCGTTAATGATAGCCCCCATTGTGTTCAACTGCAGAGCCCCTTTCCCGGTCTTCCCTCAGAGCAGTTGCTGTTTCTCCCTTCAGACTTGGGTTGGAATGACGCTCTTCTCCCTATCGATCTGCGTCCACTAGGAGGGAGCATTTGCCTGGTTCGAGGAGTACGTTCCGACACGTGCGGGCAGTTGCTTGCTGCCGCCTTGGAAGAGCAAGGCCGGTTCCGGGCCTTGCATGGTGTTTTGGGGAGGTGTTGTTTAGGTTGGTTTTCCTTAGGATCTCAGCCGCTGATACTGCCGGGGGTTGACGCCTTGCAGTTTGCCTATGGGCCGGAACCAGGTCAGGTGCAACCATTGTTCGGCTCATCCTTGGAGCCTCCTTTCACGTTGGACACGCTTATGCAAGTCAGTGCCGTGCAGGCTGGTCCGCCTCTTGAGCTTTTCTCTGGTTTTTCGGCGAACCATGCTGTGCTCCTCACGCCTAATGGGCTTGTCTATGTCGAGGTGCCGGTCTTCGCAGATTCCAACACATACCGCCGGCTTGTGACCCTGCAAGCGTCCCCTGCGGCCAGTGGTGGCATTATGCGTTTGTGGCAACCGCTTCCCTCTCTCCCACACGTGCAGTTCTTGGAGGTTCATTGCACAGGTGCCCAGGTCCCATGCGTTTTGGACTTCCGACCGACAGGGTGGCGTATTGTCACTACTTGCGTTGAGCTCCCCGTCACCCCAGCCCGTGCCTTGGAGGCTGCCGTCGATGACGGCTTGGATCTGCCGTCGGAGTGGCCGATCACATGTCGTGCAGGCGGCTTCGGAATTCTGCACAAAGAAACTGCAGTTGCGGCTACTCAGCCTCTTCAGGGTGGCGCGCCTTTCGTCCTGCTTTTCTTCCCCCATCTGTTTATACATGACGACGACAGCTCTGGACAAGCTGTCGGAGGGCGTGAGGCTTGGGACAAGTCTGCCAGCACTGCACACACTCTTCCTCCTCCCTTGCCTGGCCAAGTCGGGGCGGTAGGCAATATTGCCAGACCATCTGCTGAAGAAACAGGCCTCTTTGCAGGTTGCCCGCCACAGGCTACCTCGCCCTACGATGTTGTTGCGGACACCTCTTTCGGAGATAGGCGTGTTGAGGCAGACGATTTGCCGGATGTGTCGTTCGCCCGGTCAGAGTTTCCTGGAAGCATCTTCCTCTGCGCTGTGCTGGGCGCCGGGCCTGCCCCGCGGCTTGTGAGTTTGGCCTGCCTGACGCAATTTGCTTGCGCCATGCTCACCCAGAGCGAGCCGCCTTCTCCACGCCTCGTTATTGAGTCCCCGAGGCCTGCGCTGGACTCGGCACGGTTAGCGCCTCCCTCTGCGCACCAGCGGTTACAGTCTCACTGGCAACATAGCACTTTGGATGTGGGAGGCGCCCTATGGCCAGTTCCGAGCAGTGGCTCTCAGCACCTACGGTTTAGTTTTAAGCTTTGGGGACCCGAGGAGTCGCATGTTCTTGAGTTTCTGGGGATGCAGCCGGCCCGTGAAGTCCGTAATGAAATCTTGCGTTTCGCCGGCTCTTCAGGCAGGCCTCGGGTTTTTGCTGCCTCTTTGGGGCTGTCGGTAACCCAGGTACACCTTGTCATGGCAGCCACGACACCGGCCATGGTGACCGTCATCTTTGATGCTGGTTTCGAGGTGTGGTGTGCTGATGTTCCCAGGCATGCTTCAGCGTCCCATTTGATTGCTACTGCTTGTGATCTGGCTGCCACCGACGCCCTACAGCTCAACACCGAAATCACACTCCCCCTGAGGCAGGGAGACGTTCTCCCGGTTCGACTTGATGCCAATAGGTTGCAGGTGGACCTCTCGAAGAATGTCCTTGCCAGGGTTGCCACGTCCGCCACAGCATGGCTCGACCCGGTCCAGTCGTTCTACATCCTCACGTCCTCCCGAGGCTTGCAGGGGTTTCAGGTGGGTGTCGGTTCAGATGTGCGGCCCTCCCTCCTTCGCACACTGCTCACGCCGGAAGAAGGGCCAGGTGGCACATTTCTGGAGCTTCCCTCTCGGTCGAGCCTTCCGTCCCGGATCTTTGTGCATTGTCGGCAGCGTCAAGACCATGTGGTTTTCCGCGTCTCGGAGGCGTCAGACCCTTCTGATTCAGGGTTCTTCTTTCTGTTTTCCGGGACTTTTGACACATATGCGGATTTTGCTCGTCGATTGGGACAGTTGCAGACACCTGAGGCTCGCTGGCTCAAGGCGTTAAGGCCCTATGAACTCACTGTCAACACATGGGAATCGATGGCTCTCACCCGGGCGGAGGGAGCATCCTTCTGGTATGTTCAACTCCATGCTGACGTCATGCGAGCACAGCTTCACTACACGTCGGTCCAGGTGTCCGAAGCTTCATTTCGCCAGGTCGCGGCCCCTCCGGCCCCGCGCCGCCCAGTTCCGGTGACCACCAGGGCCACACAAACCCTCGCCGGGCCGGGAGGATTCCCACATGAGATCGCTATGTGGCAGACCCCCCAGCAGCCTACGCACTGTGAGCCAAGCCTTTTCCCTGAGGTCTCCTCGACCCTTGCAGATGTCTGGTGTGACGCCTGGCACATCAAATGCCTCATCCCCTGTATCCCGGAATTCCAGGCATGGGTCCTTAGGGATGGTAGTCGGTTGATAGGTCTCTGTACGGTTGACATCAATTGGGATCTTGTCTCCCAGGCTCTTCACATCTCCACTTGGGAGCTTCCCCAGACGTTTGTACATGGAGACGGGCTGCTGATCCCCTATCCTGAACCGCTGCATCATGCGAAGGACAGGTGTTTGAGTGTCTCTCATGACACGCCAGAAGCCGTTGCCTGCTTGTCCGGTCGTCGAGACCCGCCGCCCGAACCCGGCCTGGCGGTTCGCCCCCTTGGCAGCCTCGGTTGGATGCTTGGTAGTCTATGTCTCCGGGGATGGCGCGTGTGCTTGATAATTTATACCTTTCTCGTCCTTCCGCAGACAATGAGCGTCAGACTTGATGAAGTTCTTGCGGATGCTGCAGACGATCCGATTCCGGAGCCGCTGCCCTTCCGTGACTACCTCGACCTGACCCGCACATGCACGATGTCCTGGACCCACGAGCTTAGTCGGCAAGCCCTAGGTTTCTCTGTTCGAGCACAGATTCTAGGCGAGCACATTCAACGCATTGCTCCAGCCCCGGAAGTCCTCTTGCATCTGTGGAGGCCGGGCCGAGGCCCTACCTTGCTCCAGGTGCGCCCGCGGCGTCTCGCTCTGCATTTGGGTGGTTTCCTTCGTGCACTTGGCTACTCTGAAGGTGTAGATAGCCTCCATATCGCTTATGACACGGGTCCGCACGCCCTTGACCTGGTCCTGGTGCCTCCGACCGGCGGCACCTGGTGGATCTTGCAAGATCACTCTGGACGGGAAATTCTTCGGCCAGTCGCCCGACACTACACCTCTGCTATCCACTTCAGACTGCTCACTGTCAGTCCGGATCGGCACGCCCAAACTGTCTGTCCAGCCTATGGGGTTCAACAACAGCCTTTGTTACCCCAGGGAGCCAGGGGTAGAGTCATCCGAGACCTCCCGGAGTTGCACGGGTCTCTGTGTCAAGGCATCCTCGGTTTTGCTATGGCAACAGGAGTTCGACGTAGCCCAGGTCCACTCTTCGGGCTTATCGCACTCCTGGTGCATAGTTTAGGGGTTGCGGCTGTCGTCCCGTCAAATGAGTCCAACACCCTGGACACTGGGATTGCGGTTATTCCTAGCCCCCAACCCCATACCTTACGAGTGTGGACGGTAGGGGTCAAGTGCCCTGTTGACTTACCCTGGAAGCCGGAGGGATACAACACTAGATGGCTGCATGACTTTATCTGCAGCATCCACGGCGTGCGAGGTGTAGGCCTTTTCCTCCCCACCACCGGAGCTGCTGGTGACTCCGTCATGCACCTTCTGTTTGTTCCACGTCTGAGCAACCCAGCCGGGGGCCAGCCCCGCTTCTGGCTGTTCCATGTCGAAGACCGCGCCAGTGTGGTTTACGGCCACTACCCCTTCGATTGGGGCATCGCATCTACGCATTTGCGGGACATCTATCAGGGCCTTAACGTGCCGGGTTCTAGGCCGACCCTTGTGATTGGTTCCCGTCTTGTCGCCCCCAGTTGTCACTTGCTCGATGTACCTTCTGGTTCTATCGTGCAGATTCCAATTGGCGCGCTCCCGATGGAAGCTAGCGATGATGCCTGGGACCCCACACCTTGGGTGGTCCCCGGGCCCTTCTTTCAATATGTACCGGCGAGGGGGCCGGCGGGCGAAGACGCCATCTCACCGGCCCAAGCTGCGATTCAGGACCAAGTTCCGACTCCGCCGATGAGTTGCGAAGTGGCCTGCCAAACAGATATGCCTCTTGCTGTCGACACTCCGTTGCTCTCGGCCCAGGTGGTGAACGACCTGGCTATGCAACTGCACGGCCTGGCGGACTGCCTAACGTCCTTGCCGATTTTTGCGGTTGAAGTCCCCCCAGCGTGTCCGCAATCCCCCTGCTCCAGTCACAACACTGCTCCCGTCTTTTGCGGTCCTCCTGCTGACTCCGTTGATGCTACCGAATGTGCGCCGGAGCGGGGCTGCTTCACATGCAGGGGAGACTAGTGCCAGCGTTGATTTGGATGCCTCAGGGGCACGCCATGGACCTTCCCGCCCTTACATGTGCTTCCTGGCAGGCTTCTTGCTCACGGTGCGTCCTAGCGCGCCACCAGTAGCGCGTTTGGTGTGGTTGGCAGCTTCACTGGAGGGGGCTTTTGGCTCCTACTTTACTCCGGATGCCAGCGGTTCGGAAGAGGACGAGGCGCACTCGGCGGACATCCCTGAAGGACACCGACCCGGTGACGGTCCCCACTCGCGTCCTGCCGGCCCACCGCCGCCCACCCCAGCAGGGACGGCTACTGAGCCTGATCCGGCTGATGCTAGGCTTGTTTATAATGAGACCGCTCCGCCCGATCTCAACTATCTCCCGGGGTCCATGCGGTCTGTTCATGTCACACGCCGTTTTCCAGCACCGATGATCATTCGATGGGTGCAGAACCGCTTGATCCGACATCAGCATGGTTTGCTTCCTGCCACGGCCTTCCTGAATGGCCCCATCCCACAGGGAACCCCCTTCCGTTTTCATAACCCATTTACGTCTCGCGCACAATGCCATGAGGTTGGGTACCAAGAGCCAGAACATGTACCCCCACTCGGGGTGTTCCAGGCGCACGCCGATAACAGGGGATGGCGAGGTGTTGTCCTGCTAAATCCCCAGCCCGATTCGGCTGCCGTGCACCTGATTGCTCTGCCGCAGCATGGGCATCTAGCTGCTATCGCCCTTCTCGTTAACAATCGTGTTGTCCCGTGCTGCGTGCCACGTCGAACCAGGTGGCGTGACCTCCGAGGCATTGCGTTTGAGGGTGTCCATGGGAGATTGGATCTGCCTCAGCACATCGATGTGGTCCAAGACACCGTAACTTTCCGCTCAGGTGACTGTTTTCGCATTGATACGGCAGATGATCATACCGCTGCCTCAGAATATGCGCGTCTTGAAGACGTCGACCTGGAGACTGCAGAGGCCTCTCTCCAGCCCGCCACTGCCGAGGTTTCGAGCAGCAGCCGACCCTGGCCCTCCTTCAATGGTCTTCTTGGATGCCTTCTGCTTTCGGCCCGTCAGTCTTGGCTCTGGTGTTGGACTCTTGGGATCGTCTCTTCCATGGCCATGCATCGGCCGGGTGGTTTCCCCTGGCCTGTTCCACCGCACGAACGTGCCTTCCGCCTTCCCAACGCCGACGACCCTGTACAGGTGTTGTACTACAGCCCATTTCTTGGCAACTTTCCTGCCTACTGGGCCGCACCAGATACAGATCACAGTACTGCTTGGGCACAGTTTCGGAATGACGACGCGGCATGGGCTACCGATTTTTACCCAGTGTGGCCGGGTCTGCATTTCAATGCCCTGGCTTTCGTTCCAGTCGGAAGTGATTGTGCCACTGTTACTGTGATCTTGTACTACAGAGGCTTTGGTCGTGCCGCCCTTATGCCGCGCACGGTTACGGACTCATGGCTGCAGTCTTTTGCCTCACAACAGGTCAGTGCCGATGTTGAGGACATTTTCCTACCGCATGCCCTGGAGGCCTGGCGTTTCTACGATGTCCCGCCGCCCGACTATAGGTTGCGTAATGGCGACGTGATTTACCTGCGGGACCGTGTCTGGGGGAGGGATCCACTGGAAGTTGAAGACCCATGGGATATCCAGACCAGCGGTACCGGCCAACATGCCCCATGGGCGATTGGGTTTAGATTAGATAGTGACACCGTTGTTGATTTACTCCAGCCTGGACAACGCCCGACACTGGCCACGATACCGGCTGGGGAGACGTGGGCCCCGGTACAGTGCACCTTTTCTGGGGAATTCCACCTTCGATACCCAGGGATGTGGACACCGGTGCAATGGTCAGCCTCCAGCGTCCCTCAACTTATGCTGATAAACGGTGTTGCTGCTGAAGCCAATGTTGTGGTAGCCACTACGGCTGGACGGCGAGTTCGGGCGATTCCCCGTCATGTTGGCCGGGGTGCTCTGGCCGCATGCACGGGCCTTGTCCGGGACTCGGTCGTTCTTGGGGGAGTGCCGTCGGCCTCCCTCGATGCCGGAGTTGAAATCCGTAATGGTGATGTTGTTTTTGGTGAGCCCGCCCCCAGATCCGCTGCTCGGCCAACGCATCTGCTGCGTTGGTGGCTCTTTCTGCCTTTAGTCCGAGGCCACGCCCGTGCCCTCAGCCTTCTGCTCTGCCCCCTCGCCTTTGGCCTTCTCCTTCAATGCCTATCGTGTGGGCCGTTTCCCGTGGAGGGAGGATCATCCTGAAACCGATATTGCGACTCTTAGCTCGCATGATACGGTCGATACTGTGTATCTAAGCCCTTTCTCGGGGCCAGGACAGGTTGTCACGCTGCCCGCAACTTTCTCGGTTTCTGCCTGGTCTGCGGCTCTGGTCCTGCAGGATCCGGATTGGGGAGCCACGGCGTGCCCCGTGTGGCCCACGGTTTCTGCCGGCGCCATGGTGGCAGTCCCCCGTCCCCCCATTCGAGATCTGGTGTGTGTACATGTCACATCGCATCTAGAGCACTTTGCCCTGTGCATCCCGCGGGTCACTTCTGTTGCATGGCTTGTTGGTGCACTTCGGACGGCACGGGTCTTGGATGTTCTGTCGATCCGAATCCCCCCAGCTTTAGGGCAGAGTTCAGGCGATAGCCAGGATGAGATCACTTGGCGTACGGGAGACCTTATCGTGGCTCTGCCGCCAGACGCTTTCACCGGCCTCTTCCAAACCCCGGTTTTCACTAGAGCCGAACAGCTCCGCCATTGCGCAATCTGGTCTCTGGACTTCTGCTTGGCCGCGAAGTCGGACGCTGTTGTCTGGCAACCGGACACCCGGCCCCTTCTTACCACTGTGCCTCGTGGATCCCGCTGGAGCGCCCTTGATGCCACGTTCGAAGGAGCCTGCTCCGATCGTTATCCAGGGAGCTGGGTTCCTGTCCCTTGGATCGCGGAAGACCGCCCTCATCTTGTCCAGATAGCCGCTTCTGACCGCTTTGTGCATGTTGTGGTTGAGACACCGGCAGCCTGTTTTTGCACAGCTGTGCACATGCATACCGACCGCCAGCAGCTTCGAGCTGATCTCCCCTCTTTCCAGTGTTCTATCTATCACCGACGAAGAACTCCAGCAGGGCACCACACTGCGTGATGGAGATGTCGTCATGGAGATTCCCAGCTCCAGCTATCACATTCACCCGGTGAGTATTGGTTTTCTAGGCTCACTGTTCATCGCATCCCCTCATCGATGGCTCTGGTTCGGGAGCTTGGGTGTCATCTATAGCCTCCAGTGTCAGGTCTTGCCGTGTGGTGCTAGCAACTCGGATGCCCCCAGCCCTGACTCGTCGGAGGCCCGCACCATCCGCTCACGCCTCGGCCGGGGTCGCCGGAGTCGATCCGGGAGCTCTCATGGCCACCAACCCGGTTTCCAGTTTTTCCCGAGTGACGCTCGTCGCTCGGTCTTGCCCCGGGTTGTACGCCTGCACCTGTGGCACCCCTGTCCCTCTGTGGAGACGGCATGTTTTGGGGATTTTGCGGCAAATCAGGACGCTGTTGCCGTCCGCACTGTATGCCCCATGTCCGGGCCGAGCAGCTTTCACCGAGTTTCGGTCAATTGGGGATGGCCAAGGATTGTTGGGGCCGGCCACTCTCACTGTGGCGGTTGGGCCGATTCCTTTGTCCCGGCGCGCGGGCTTGGTCCTAAGCGATGCCTCACTCTCATTCCCGTTTGCCCGGCGCCTTTCGCCTCAATTGTCGTCCTAGACGGAGGTCACTCGAGGGCGGTTGTGGTTCCTAAGTTTGCTACCCTTCCGCAACTTGCTTTCGCCGCTGGCCGGGGCGCGGGCGGTCCAGGTGATACCCGATGGACCTTCACGCCGGGGGTTTATAGCAGTGACCGAAGACGGCCTCTCTTCCTGCGGCACGGTGATTGCCTCGGGGTCCACTCTGATCCGGGGTGTCAGGAATACGGCGCGCCAGACTGGCTACATTACCGTGACCCTCAGGAGGCGCTTAGTGCAGCCTCCTGGGCACTGCCCTTTGTCCTGGAGGCTGGAGGTTCAGCCCGCTTCTGGTTCGCTGCCAGGCGAGCGCCCTCGCATGTTATCCTTCGTGAAGGGACCTGGTGGAACCCCGATAGATGCAGTTTCTGTGATGCACATGGTGAGCCGATGCGAGGCACTTGGATTCCGGCCTTGTCGGGATGTCTCCCCGATCTCCACCTGATCAGCCCTGGGGCGCCTCTGGCTGCACATGTATTCTGCGTCGATAGCCGTGAAAACAGATACCCTGGTCACTGCCCACCTTGGCGGCCCTGATGCTGCCGGACCGCCTTTTGGGTGGCATTGGCACCCCAGTATCGCAGCTACCTACCCGACTCGGTTGCGAGATGGTGACGTCTTGGTGGTCGACCCCACTGCTGAACGGATTTGGGATCCCCTGGCCGGTGTCCCGCCAGCTATCGCGCTAGATAAGCTCGCAGTCAGTGCGTCTCTGCTGATGACCGGCCGCCCCTTTGTCGGTTTTCTCCTTCTAGCTGGATTGCCCGCCGTCTTTGCTCGTCCCCAGCCTCCGCTCTCTGCGCCTGAGTCGGCTGATCTCTACGGCTGCATGGATCCGTGGCCCACCTTTGTTCAGCGCGGAGATTGCTGGGCAGCACCCTTAGCCGACGGATGCCTGCCATGCGGGCGCTCGAGGCCCGCCTCTTGTGACGGTGTCCATGGCACGCGTGACTTGGTTCAGCTCGTGTCGGCTGATACTCAGGTACCGTGGGTCTCACGGTTTGCTTTGGCTTGGCTTCTGGCCATCGCTCGGGGTCGTTCGCTCAACTACCTTGGCCTCAACCTTCTCCTTGACACCCGCCCCTCTATGGGAGTTCGACTCGACTCCGCGGGCTTCGCCCATCGATTATGGCAGCCGGGCGGAGGCCTCCAAGACCCTATCTGGTCACACGATGCTCGATGCCCGCAGGCGTTGATGGCGCAATTCCCTGCGTGGGATGCCCCTGTGCAAGTCAGACCGGCCGTCTACGGTGGCGGTTGGGAGTGGATTCCGGGTTCCGTTGATCCAACCCACGTATCTGTTGTGGTGGTTGCGCCGCCCATGCCGCGTGCTGCCTTGCTGCCACGAGTCTGCACGGCTCGTCTTCTGCTCAGCTCTCTCAGACTTCAAACTCCCTCGCTTACTGATGTTGAGGCCACCCCCGCGGCTTGGCGGGGTACTAGGAAGCAAGCGGTGCCCACTTTGTACCTCCGTGATGGGGATGTCCTCCATGTCCGCAATCAAGGTTGGACCCCTATGCTGCGTGCGCCCCCGGCCATTTTACACTGTTCGCCTGCGCTAGCTGCTAGAGATGCCTTTTGGGGCCTTCCTTTCCGCATCCGTGACCCTGGCATGATCTTTGCGTGGCGACCTCACGAGCCAAGACCGTTATGTCTACCCTCCTCGCGTGGGGAAGCTTGGGATCCCGAAGGCTGTACCTTTCGGCCCTCACTTGCTGCCTTTAGCCCTGAGCGCTGGGTTCCGACTGCTATCGAGGACCCCCTTGGCCTGCACATGATCCTTGAGGGTGCCAGCACCGTTTGGGTCCATCATTTCCTCCCGGGCTTTCCCCCGCGAGCCATCCGGGGCCTGCGCGAGGAACTTTCTTCGGGCCTCAGAGACGGCGATGTTAGTCGGGCCAGCCCGGGCTACGGAGCCATGTGCTGGGGGCTCTGGTGTGGGTCATCGGAGCCGGCATGGGCGATGGAGTCCTCCCGCGTCTTTTCTTGGTTGGCCTGCTATGTCTTCGCTGGGCCCGCGGTGCCTCCGGATCGCCCCCGGTGGCCTACACCCCACAGGCGGGTGGGATCTCGAAAGCTCTTCTTACGGTATATCCCGTAGCTTGGGGTGCCCCGTCGGGCAGCGCCAACCCTCTTCGAGTCGAGCTCGACCCCGCTGCCCGGGTCTACGCCTGTTTATCCGCGCATTACCTCGCCCAGCCCTTTCGACAGGACTTCCCATTGGTTGCGCCCCCTGCTAGGCGGCATGCTTGGCAATGCTTCCCTGTGTGGGGTCTCGGAGTGCCGGATGAGATCTTGATTGCCACTGACGGCAGCGGCGAGGCGAGCGGCGGCTGGGCTTTTGCTGTGTGGGCCCTTTGGCAAGGCCGTTGGTATAGACACGGATGGGATGGGGGTGACGGTCACCGAACACCGTGGCTCCTCCCCTCTGCCTTCCACGACTCAGATCTCCGCTCCTACCTGGGGGAGCTTGGTGCATTGACCTCGGCCGCATTGTGGTTGACGGCTTGGTGGGATTGTCTTAAGGTTTCCACTGGAGCTGCCCCGAAGCGAGTTACCGTAGCGGTGGACAATACCGCAGCCCTCAGCGTTGCGGCCGGCAGAGCAGCTACCACGCATCCCCAGGCGCAAGTATGTAGAAGCGTTTGGCAGGCTGTTCAATCCCGGTTATCCACTGACTTCCGTCATGTTCCGGGGCATCAGGGTGTTCTAGTCAACGAAGTAGCTGATTTCCTGGCAGGCTATGCTGCTCGGCATCCCATGTCTGCCTCGGTTGGCTTCGCCAGACTAGACCCTAAGGTTGCTCAGGACCTTGTTCGGGAAGGGCCTCTCCTGTGGCTCCTCCCGACTGCTCAGATGCTCGATGGGTGCCTTATTTGGAGCCCGCCTCGGACTCCGGTGCGAGACGCCCCCAGGCCAGCCATGTTGTCGACGGAACCGGCCCCGTCGCAGCCCCTCACTGAGAGCCCGACGGCCACACGATCTCTCACGGTGGTGCAGGCAAATGTTCAGACAATGAGCGATGTCGAACCGTCTTTCTTTAACCGTTCGGGGCACGGACAACGTCGTATCTACCTTAGTCGCCAGCTGCGAGACCTCGGTGTCCAGGTTGCCTTTTTGCAGGAGTGTCGTAGCCGGGCTGGGCGTTGGGCATCTCACGGGTTTCTTAGTTGGCGTGGGGGTCATGTCAAAGGCTGCTACGGGGTCGAGGTCTGGGTTGCGCCAGACTGTGTGGATCCACCGTTGCAATTGGATCATTGGCGCATCTGCTTGTCGCAGCCGCGTCTGTTGATTATAAGGTGTGTTCGCGAAGATATGCCCATGACCCTCATCTCAGCGCATGCGCCGCATGCGGAGCGCCCTCTTGAGGAGATTCGCTCTTTCTGGAACTTGCTTCAAGAGCAGCTCCGCGTTGCTCGCCGCGATGGGCCTGTGATCGTCGGCATCGACGCTAATGCGGATTTTCTGGCTCCTGATGAGCAAGGCACCCTGGTAGGGCCCCTCCTTGCAGATCGACAGCCTAGACCTGGGGATGACTTTCTTCTTCAAACTGTCGTCGATGCGGGACTTTTTGCTGCTGGCACTTGGCCGGAGATCCACCGTGGCCCCACATGGACTTGGCAGCATACCAGCGGTAAACGGCAACGGCTGGACCACATCCTGTTATCTCAAGATGTCCGTGTTGCCTCCCACTCGCAACGGCCAGACTTTGAGATCGTCACCAAGGAAGCCAGGGACCATATGCCCATCGGGTGCTGTCTCACGGTCACCGGCCCTTCTGTGCGCCATCCCCGACCCACGCTCAGGTATCCTGCTGAACGCGCCAGTGAGGTTGGTCGGGAGGTATGGAGGTGCCTCCATCCCGATCCAGGTCGAGGACCTGACGGGCAACTACAAGTTTTCATTGATGCTCACACTGCTGCTGTCGCGGGGCTCCCGTCGCGGCCTCCTCTAGTTCGTCGGCAACCATACATCTCTGACGAGGCCGCCGAAGTTCTTTCTGATCTCAGGGATGCTCGTGCAGAGGTGCGACGGCTTCGCAGCTGTCTCGATCGTTTCACCTGTCAGGCTTTATTTCGTGCCTGGCGTGGTGCCGTAGCCCGCGCGGACCACCGTGTTGTCATGCACGTCCTCAGGCTTCAGGTCCAAATGCACTCTGCAGACATCAGCCGACTCAGAACGCAGGCCCATGCCCTGGCCCGGCGGGACAAGCAGCAATACTTCGACCAGCTTCTTGGAGAGGCCACCGCGCATTGGCATGAGACTGGCCGACCCTTGGAAAGTGCCAACCGTCTTTCCTGGGCGTCCAAAACTGCCAAACAGAAGCGTGATGTGCGCGCCGCTAGCGGGTATGATATCGATCTCGAGCTCCAAGCCCAATTCCAGGGGCAAGAAGCTGGCCAGTTGGTCTCGGCTGAGCAGTTGCAGCTCCGTTTCTCCATTTGGGAAGGCACGCCCAAACCGCCATGCCGTGCTGCGGTCCCCACTCTTCTCGACCTCGAAGCTTTGTGCCGGGCTCAGAAGCCTCGTAAGGCTCCTGGCCCCGATGCGGTTAGGAACGAGGTGTGGCGAGCACAACCTGAGAGTGCAGGGCGCTGGCTGTGGCCTCTTTGTGGGTGTATCTGCCTTGGGCAGCGGGAGCCTCTGCACTTCAAGGACTCCTCTGTGTGTGCCTTGCATAAGAAAGGACCAGCTTTTCTGCCGTCCAATTTTCGCAGTATTGCGATGCTCAACGGTGTTGCCAAACTTTGGCACTCGCATGTCCGCGCTACTGTAGGGCAGGAAGTGCTGCGACAGTATTTCCCCACTCAGTTAGGGGGCCGGCGGGGGATAGACACGAGCATGGCTCTGGGTGTCTTTCGCTGTGCCTGCGATCTCGCCACCATACGGGACCGCTCATGGGCCGCCTTCTTTGTAGACATACAAGCTGCTTACTATGAAACCAGCCGATCCCTGCTTTTTGACGGCCCTGGCGAGGACCCCACTCTAGCGGCTCTCCAGCTTCCTGCTCACGTGCATGCCCTGATCTCTGAAGGGGCCCTCCAAGGATTGGGTCTCCCTCCGGAACACATCGCGCTTCTGCAAGACTGTGTTGAGTGTTCGTTCTGGACATTCACCGGACAGACCCAACAGGTCATGGCCACCCGGGGTTCGAGACCCGGGGATGGGCTCGCTGACGTTCTGTTTGGGGCCCTCTTTGCCGTTATCTTGTCCTGTCTTGAAGCGCAATGTCAGCGTCACAGCTTGGTTCACCAAAGCATGTCTGACGCCCTTGGGGTCCCTGATAGGCCACTTCAGATTGCGTGGGCCGACGACTTGTCCTTGGTTGTTGACTTTCAGTCCGCTCGTGAAGCCTTGGCCCTTCTACCGCGACTCGCCACATTGATTCTTCAGGTCATTGAAGCCTTCCGCTTCCGAGTGAATCTTGGCGAAGGGAAGACTGAAGCCCTGGTGCATCTGTGCGGGGCCGGTGCCTCCGCTGCCAAACGCCAACTTCTTGCGGGCAATCCGGGCATTGCCGCAGAGGATGGCAGAGTCATCCGAGTTGTCGCTGAGTACAAATACCTTGGAGTCCCCCAAAGAGCGTGCGACAACGGACGACGAGACATCGAAGCTTCGGCTGGCCGCGGGCGAGGAGTTTGGTCCCAGGCGGCTAGCCTCGTACACTCGCCCGTTCTGCCGTGGCCCTTAAAGCTAGCTTGGTTTCAGGGCCGCACTCTCCCCGCTGCTTACTCCTCCCTGGCTACTACTTTGGCCACATCTGCACGAGCCTTGAGCCCTTTGCAAGGTTTTTACGAGCAGTGTCTGCGTCAGCTTGCCTCCACCTGGGAAGATGGACATCATGCGTCGTCTGAAACACTACGGGTGTGTATCCACGCCCCGGATGTTGACACATCTATTTGCATTGCTCGTGTCCGGCTTCTGTGCCGTATACTCTGACGCCGCTCGGAGGCCGTCTATGACCTGTTTGTTGCTGCGTGGGATCGCGACGGTCGATGGGCCGGCCTTCTGGGGCAGGCGGTCCGACAAATCTGGCCGGCCACCTCCCTCCCGCCCCTCCAGCCGGGTGAGCCGACTCTTGCTGCCATCGCACGGCACTCCAAAGGTCTTTTAGCAGCCTGCAGGCGGGTAAGCAAGCACGGCACCATGTTGCAGGCGTTGTGTCGCACCTGGGCCCTTTTCGGTCAGGGCACCCCCCGGCTTGTCATAGGCCGCGCTTTGCCTCAAGTATGCCCTGACTGTGGGGCCGTGCTACCCTCCAGGCACGCCCTGGCTGCCCACTTGCACAGGATGCATGGCCGGGTCGCACTGTGCACCCAATACACCTCTGGGCCGGTATGCCTTTGGTGTCTTCAGGACTTTCATAATACTGACAGGCTCAGATATCACCTCTTACATGCCCCGGGGTGCGAGCACGGGCTGAGGTGTGTGGTTGGGCCTGTCTATGAATATGGCACGGGCTCTAAGCGGCGTGGACGTAAGGGTCACGCACGAGCCCCAGTAGTCCGTGTCTCTGGGCCCATCAACGCAACCCCGGCTCAGCGACGGGCGGCACTTGAGGGGCGGGCCTGCACAGCCGCTGAGCTCGATGAGGAGCTCTCGCGTTTGTCCCCTGGGCCGGCTTTCTCCTCTGAGGCCCGCTCTTCTTCTGTTGTTCCAAGGCCTGACCGCCAGGATGCTGTGGTTGCCCGCCAGCCCCGGCCTGGTCACCAGCTGCTCCCTCGTGCTGTTTGCTGTGCCTCGGCACGCTCCCACCCGGAGATGGCTACGCCCATCTGGGGGTCCTTTGCTGACTTCGCTAAACCGGACGATTGCGCCGTCCCCTCGGTAGCTTGGCATTGCCCTCAACCTGTCCGCATTTGGCGCATTTCGGCCGAGTGGAACTCCTGTTTGGATCTCTGTGTTGAAGCCGCCAAGGATATTCCCTGGTCCACACACATGTGGAGACTTACATCCGCCATGAGAGCTGAAGCTGTGGGCGGCTCATGGGGGCCCAGGACCCCCACCTTCTCCGAAGCCTCCTCACTGCGACGGCTCCTTTTTCAGAGGCTTGTGACCTTCCGTCTTCTGCTTGATCAGATCACAACTGGGTCCGCCATCTGGTTCCCTGACACGCCTCGGCAGTCCTGGCTGGGGTTGATACGCCGCACTGTGCCAGGGGTCGTCGCTTCCTCGACGATCCATGTCCTTGGATTTGGGACCCTGCTCTCCCTCTCCTCCCTCGCTCCTGGATTCCTTGCCTCTTTGCGCACCTCTGGAATTGCGTTCTCTCGGGTTTTCCGATTGGCCGCTCCTCATCTTCACTGCCACACCCGTCCGGTTGAGCCCGCTGGCGCTCCTGGCCGCTAATTTTCGCTTCTTGGCAAGTTTCGAGCACTCCTGTGCTCCTTGCCTTCTTTTCTGGCGCTCTGTCCTGAGCATCCCGGTTGCTCCTTTGCGCCCCACTGGCCTTGTGCCGGTTCCGTCTCACCGTGCACGTTTTCTGGCCTGCAAGTGCCATTTTCCAGGGTCGTGGCCTGGCCACTTTTGGACCCGCCCTCTCCTTGCACCGGATCACCGCATGCATCGAAGTGAAGTGAAGTTGCTTGTCCGAGCAGAAGTTTGTCAGAGTTTAGGTGCTGTTTCCGCAGGTTTTACAGGGTTGAATAATCAAAGGGTTCGGGTTGGATAATGGCTTCCATCTCAATACAGTGGGGCTGCGGGAGCGGCGCACGCAAACGATCATCGGCATTTCTCCCGCGATCCCGGCTTGCCAAATGGGAGCTTCCGATCCTTATAACCCTCGTTGCAAAGGTTAGAATACCCCCGGAAACGTTAAAGGGTACCTACTCTACGACTAAGTATAACATTGAATAAACCCTTCGCTTTCACCCGGTATTCTTGGTGGATGGGAGATCGGGCGCCGTCCGGGCTTTGGTATGCTTCCCTGTAGGGGTCACTGTAAGTAGGATTTGCGGTTCCTTTAGAGGGTTCCTGTAGAAGGGTCGGTTGTTGAATTTCGGGTGTGATGCCGGAAGCGCTCACGTCCAGGTAGCTGGCGAAAAGAGTTCTCAATATTCAGGCCCCTTGTTAGGCGGCTGCAGGGTGCGTTTTGACGTATTTTGTTTCTCAGCGGGCCTAGCTGAAGTCAGCAGCGGCTGTAACCCTAATCTAGGCACAGACGGTCTTGAGGTGTGATCTAAGCTAAAGAGTTTTTGTTTCAGGGACTAGGATTAGTTGGCCCTTTATATGAGGGGCTGATTGGGATTCCCCACTATCCAAAATAAATACGTACGTACACACTCATATGCACCTATAACGTCCTGGAAAGCCTTTATCCTATATGCGGCTAAAGCCGGGCTTTTCTTGCCAATATAGGGGCCTTAATAATTAGAATAGGGTTTTGGGGGGTCCTTATTATAATTTAGTATACTATACCCCCAAACCCTATTCTTCAGAATGCGGTTGAGTCTTTCAAACAATCACTACTTCTTGAAAATCCGTCGCGCACCCACTTGATCAAGCCTAGCTGGACTAATGATGAACAGTGTGTCCTCTGTCACAAAAGGCTTCACTTTTCGACTGTACCGACAAATCTAAGCAGAAAATGTCCTGCTGCAACCGAAATCCCACTTGATGTGCTTGATGCTTGGCATTCTGAGTTTGAATCGATGATCAAAGTTATCACGGATATTCTTTCTAAAAGCTGATTTCCAGTGCGGATACGGCTTGAAGGTCACAGGTGAGGCACAAGCCCTCTAGTTTCGCTTGCCCGAACAGACTTCTTGTCCGATCACACCCCCAAACCCTATTCTCATTATTAAGGCCCCTATAGTAAGTGAGGCCGGAGATCTTCACTTTGGGATCGTAGCAGTAGCTCTTCAATCTCGAACATGGAAGGCGCTGGTACTGCCTTGGTCAGTTGCTTGCTGCTTCTGCTCCAGTGCGCAGTCCAGGGTGTAGGGTTTGGGGCTCTAAACCCTAAACCCTAAACCTAGGGTTTGGGGCTCTAAACCCTAAACCCTAAACCTAGGGTTTGGGGCTCGAAACCCTAAACCCTAAACCTAGGGTTTGGGGCTTTAAACCCAAAATCCTAAACCTAGCATTTTGGGGCTCCAGGTTTACGGAGTCTTCTAGGCTCTGAGGGTGCGGTTCTTGAGATCCGAGGGTTCTGGGGCCGACCCTAAGGGCTGAGGGATCCGGGGCCTCTGAATTGATGCCTTAGGTGTTGTTTTTGAAGCAGCTTTGAACGATGGATATCGGAACTCCTTGTTGTTTCAGCGGACTTATACTACTAGTTTTCATGCCCCCGAAAGCCCAAAACCCTATTCATAGGGCTACTGCGCATGGCCGGAGCATGCTACTCGACCTCTGAGACCACGGATTCCGGATGCCTGAACCTACCAGAGACCGGCCCAAAGCCCGACTAAGAGCTTTTTTGGGGTTTAGGGTTTAGGGTTTAGCCTTGCCGTGTCATTCATGATTCTTTTTAAGCTCTAAACCCTTGCGAACCGTAAAACTTACGGCATGCTAAACCAGGTGCGCGTGAAATGCACCTCTACCACAGGACAAGCGACAAACCAAAACTTTCCAGATAAGGATATAATAAGAAGGAGCCCTACAAAGAGAGTACAGGTGCCTTAAATCATTAGAACAGGGTTTTGGGCTACTACGGCTCATGATATGAATCCTGCATTACCCATGATAAGGAATATACCATAATTCCCATAGTTTAGTGTCCTTAAGGTAATGAAAGATTTATATCATCAACAGTATGTCTCTCCCTGCAGCACCTGCATGGAATCATAAACCCTTAACCCGGACCCTCAAGAATAGCATTACTACTTTCTGCTGCTGCTGCTGCTGCTACTACTACTACTACTACTACCACTACTACTACGACGACGACTACTACTACTACTACTACTACTACCACCACCACTACTACTGCCACTGCTACTATTGTTGGTATTCTTGCTATTGCTACGATTACTATTACAACAATTACTGTTATTGTTATTATTACTACTACTATTGTCACAATTATTATTACTATTATTATTATTATGCTTACTATTGCGACACCTGTAGCAGGGGAGTTCTGGACAGAACGCAGGTGCTAGACACCGAGGCCTAGAGACTTCGGATCTTAAAACCTGCGGGGTCGGGTCGAAGTTGAGTCTAGTGTTTAGGGTTTAGGGTTTGGGGTTTAGGGTTTTGGGTTTATAAAATCTGGTGTTTATAGGGCTGAAAACATCACAAGGCTTTGGGGTTTAGGGGGTTCGCGTTTGGGGTTTAGGGTTTAGGGCTTAGGCTTCCCTATGAGTGAAGTGGGCCTACGTCGGCGTTAGGGATGTTGCTTTGCATTATAGGGACCCTTAGGAGGGTTGGTGAGTGTATTTTCGGGCTTATTCTGGGAAGACTAGTGGTACGAACCCTCCTTCACATGAGCTAGTGTCAGACTTGCTGAAGAACCCAGAGGGATGCTAAGAAATGCGACATAGTCACCCCGAAGCGCCCCGCAGGAAACGCCCTAAATCAGAACCTTTAAACCCTAAGCCCTAAATCCTAAAACACTAAACCGTAAACCCTTAAACCCTAAACCCTAAACCTCTAACCCTAAATCCTAAAACACTAAGCCCTAAACCCTTTAAGCTCTGTACCCCTAAAAGCCTAAACTCTAAGTCCTAAAACAGTAAACCCCTAAACCCTAAACCCCTAATTAGCCAACTCCTAAACCTTGACATTCGACCCCGAGGCCCTGAACCTTCGGCACGACAAGTCGAACCACCCCGAAAGCCCCGCACCGCCCTATGAAAGGGTCTGAGGTTTAGGGGTTAGGGGTTTAGGGTTTCGGGGTTTAGGGTTTCGGGGTTAGGTTTTAGGGTTTAGGGCTTCGGGGTTTAAGGGTTTCGGTGTTTAGGGTTTAGGGTTTAGGGTCAAACCAGGAAACATCTTTTCAACAAAAAAACATACCCTAAACCCCAGGCAAATATCTGGACCTGGGTGCCCATCCAGGAAACTCGTGGGGAACTTGTCGTCGCCTCGGCGAAATTGCCGAGGGCATCCCATCCGGACATTTGGTTGAGGGGTTCGGGGCTTTTGGGGCGTGTGTCGGGGGTTTTTACGGTTTCGGGTTTCATATGAGCTTTTGAAGAAATTTTCAGCGGCCTTTAGAGATTGTTATACGATTTTGATACGGGAGTTCTACTGCTTTCTTGGTGACAAAATCGGACAGGCTGCAGCGTTTAACAAAACATGGTGCCCAACAGTGCGACATGCAGTTACATTTAGTTTGAGTTCGCGGCCTGCACACTTAGAAAGTGTTCCATTCTGAAGGAACTTTCGTCACAAGGTATGCGAACAAAGGTTGCAACTAAACGGTAAGAAACTACAGGCGTATAGCCCATCTCTGAACACATAGCTACCTAAACTTTTGCATGTCAGTGCGCCCAAATGACCATGCTTCAGTTCCAAGCCCAGCGAAAACCAACCGCAGACAAGGTGCAATGCGCAGGCAAGTTGTCGAACACATCGTTCTCGGAAGCACACCTTATTTGAAGGGCCAAGGGGTTTGGTAAGTAGAGATATAAGCAGGGGAAGAACTTATACATATACACACATATATATATATGTATAAATGGATGCATATATGTATATATATATATGCACATACTTACATACATACATACATA
>CAJNJA010038842.1:0-18363 GCA_905231915.1 Symbiodinium necroappetens | reverse complement strand
GAGTCTGCCTGCATTGATATGTCCGGCAGGTGCAACCGCCAAGATCTGCCTGCCGGTACGCAGCTCCGCTTTCGGAGTTCAATCGCAACTGGTGCTCGGGTCCGGATCCGCAGTCACAGCCTCAAGACTTTCAGAGTGATCAGTCCGGCCGCACCCACGACGGCCAAAATCCCAGCAGGGCGCCGAATCTTGGCTAGAGGGTATTCAGGCAATCCTCGAGTTGCCCCCTCGCCCGTCTCCTTGCTGAGTAAACAATACACTTTCAATACACCTAACCAAACCCCCCACAACCTGCATCCTTCTCTCGACTGAGGGCTCGGCACTGCGGAGAAGCTCTATACGCAGGAGCTTCAAGAGCTTTTTGAACTTCGTCGCAGGCTCCACCATAGCTCTTCGACTTTACACAAGCTGGCTTCCTAATCTGTATGACTGCACAGTGTGGCCTTCCAGAAGTATGTGATCATACATACGTACATGCATACATGCACACATGCATACATACATACATACATAAGTTACATGTACACACACACATACATTTCTAAACACGTACATGTGTATATACATACATTCATACATACATACATATATATATATATACATACACACATGCGCATGCATGCATACATGCAAAAAACATGCGCACCCCCCCTCCGACAGACCATCGCAGAGACCATATGCATGGGATTAGACGCTTGCCTGTTGCATCTCGAGCCTTTCGTTCTATTAGTAATCATCCTGTTGTCGTGCTTTTCGAGTTGCTGCTTTGCTGGTGCTTTGCTAGTACTGCCACTGATGCTGTGCATATCCACAAACTCCATTCGTTCGATCCTTTCATGAATCATTTCTCTTATCATACAACTGTCATTGTCATGATCACCACCATCACTTGATGTCAGTTCTATTCTTTACTCTAGCACAGCACAGAATTCTCAAAGACACCAGGAAACACTCTATTTCAACCGTAACTTGTTGAAGATCAACAGCATTGTACTATTGGGAAACCATATCTCGCGCCAGATTGAGCGGACTTCATACGTCTACAACATCACTCATAACCATTCGGCTTTAATCAAATGCGCACACTTATGTCGTCATGAGATGTGCCTACGTAGGCATGCACCGTATTCGCACTTAGCCATGCCAAAAAAATCTTTGATGGACATCACATGTGTGTCCGGTACAAACCTAGATATTTATCTTTGCTGGAAGCCATCGCTATTAGAAGACCAGTTCGTTGATTGTTTTCGTGCATTTGTCACGCAAGGAACTATACTCTGTCTCTTCCATTGAAGACTGTATCATGGGAAAACTCGTACTATAACAACTGCTTGTACCGGCTTCAATTGCATACATCTTAGCTTATGTTGCTTTATGCTTGCATGGAGCGGTCTTTCATGGTTGTGTCTTCATGTTTCCACGGCAATAAGCACTGCTCTCAATAAAGGGCCTTCATCGGCCTTCATCGGTACAATATCAGCGATTCAGAACAAAATTGTAACTTGAATGATTATTTCATAGTCATCATTTGGTAAGCAAACATTTTATTGAAACGATGTTGTCAAACCCATCAGTTCCTAGTTCGGCCATTAGAGTGGACATGGCCTAAATCATGCATAAGCTTAACATGAACTCAACTCAAAATAAACATGGAAAGCCAACTGGTATTAACAAATTAAATGAAATAACAAACAACAACACCGGTTGATACATACCGAAAGCTCTCTGGCCTCAACAATCACAAATCTCTTTCAGCAGGTTCTAAAACACACGTGACACTGTACCCAGCTCACCCGTCATTCCATTAAGCGTGTTTGTGCAGGCCAATCAATATCAATATATATATATATATATCATGCAAGCGCAACTGTCCATATCAACACAATAGTAGTTGATGATCTTTAGTTGGGTGGTTACTTGTACTATATTTGCCAGTGCAAGACTGCGAATAAACAACGGACTCAACAAGTGCTAAACTTACTCTGCAATGTGTGGTTGGTATCCGACAATATACCAATGTCTTGAACACTATACCCACACCAAGATATGATTCAGATTAATACATTGTAGGAAACGAGGTGCAATGGTAACTGAGTCAGCAGTACCGAGGCCCCCCACAATGGTCACCCCAAACAACATGTGGGTAGTCCTCTAAATTAGGCACCCTTATATTGGGGACCTAGGAATTGGTGCCGTGCTATTCGGAGGACCTCAAAAGGGACCGCTGTGCAGGTCTGCGTGCTCCTGGTTCTAGCGAATTCTGGTCATGCTGCACAAAGCAGAAACAGTTGCGGCAAACACGCTGAAGATACATCTTGGAGGCTAGGATGTGCAGGCAGCAAGGTGGGCTCTAGCTATTCTGAGGGAAACTCGGAGCGGAACTGCTCAGCTTTGCGTGCCAGCACCGCGGGCAAGCCTTTTTGCTTCAGTTGCTCGAACCTCAACAAGCTGCAACAACCAGCATGCGTGGTTGCAGTACAAGCCTTAAAGCTTGCATCACCCCCACCCCGGGAAGGAAAAATATTCACAGAAATTCCCATCATTTCCATCAGACGTCTGTTGTTGGAGTGGCGCCACTCCATCTTTCTTGCGTCGTCGTGAGGATCGCATGGCCGGGTCCTCAACGATTCGCCATTGCTGCCCCATCTTGTAGTAGAGCTCGAGTTCATGGCTTCCGCCCTCTTTAGTTAAAGAGTTGCTAAGCTGGGCCTCTGAGTGGACCCATCTCACGATGAGTCCGGTACGCTGTTGAGCCTCTTTGACGGCCAGCAATTCGATGTTGGTTTTCTTTTCTTCGCCCTTAATTGTAAGAACAGCCGTGTTCAGCTTGTCATACACATTCCGGGAATCCGAAATCAGCACTCCTACCACTCGCGACACAGTAGCTTCAGGGTTCCGGGTATCTGGTGTGCCGTACATCAGTTCTCCCCACTGATAGCGTGCAAAATAAGCCACATCTTCCCCATTGACCGCCGCCTGTGTCTCAGCAGCGCCGGGACTCCGGCAAGCCCTTGATATCTTGTTAGAATGCCAAGATACAGCGGACACTCCAGCCACCTCGCCTTGGAGCATACTCGTGGGCGCAAGTCCCACAAATAAGCCTTGCGTGCTGTAACCGTCCCTACGGTTCTGACTTGCCGCATCGACCCACGCAAACACGCCTAACTCCGTCCCTTCCGCAAACCTGTGGATGCGCATGACATGGTTCTTCTTTCCCCTAGCTCGCTCCACCAACTGGTTAGTTTTCACGATGGTGCTCACAGTGCTTCCATTGATCTGTGATAACAACAAACTAACCTCTGCTGAGAAGTGGGGTGCAACTTGCTGGGCGTGCCAGCTCAATGCGCCCAGGGTGGCGCGAAGTTGGCTCTGCTCCCTTGGGGTAGTCGGCTCTTGGCTTTGCTTCCGGCGTGAGGCATTAAGGGGGACTTCAGGAATCCCTTCCACGTAGCGCTCCTGGGACAAGTGAAACCCGGACTCATCCTGCACCACCTGAACCCCGCACTGAGTAAAGCTACCGGACTCCCAATCACCCCACTTAAACCGGTCCTTAATGCGCTGCAGCTGTGCCTGCCATTCCCTGTCCTCCTCGGCTCCCGAGAAAAGGAAGTCGTCCACGTGACCACTGATAGCGCCTCGGATCTCTCCGTTGGGACGCCACATCCACAGGCATGGATCTGACCAGGATCTGATCATTCCCAGTTCGGTTTCCAACACCTCGGCTATGGTCTTATACCATTCCAGTGGAGCGTCCACTAAGCCGTAGCAGGCACGGTGTAATCGTGTGATGCTTCCTGGACTCAAACCCATTGCCTGGCAGATCTCGGGGCAGGGGATGCAGTATAGGAGATCTGGATATTCCCTCCCTTGGAGGAAAGCTCCACTCACATCTCCTTTATACATTTTCCAGTTCTTCAGTGTTGTAAGCTGCATGAGCATCTGTCTGGATTGCCTAGTCATCACTGGTGATGTTGTGGCTCTGTGTTCATAGCTGGGGTCTTGAAACCCCAGCAGAACCGCCCTCGCCTTGGCCTTCACGGTCCCGTCATCTCGATTTTTCCATGTCAAGATCCAACGCATCTGTACTGCTTGATCGTGACTCGGTCGTAGGTGATCTGGGAGGTTCTCGAAGGCCTCGGCTGCCAGGAAGTTCTTTACCTCCGTGGCCTTGGCCTCGCGAAAGGCCGCTTTGTCCGCCTCCGACAAATGTTTCTCTGAGACCTCCACCGCCCGGCGCTTCATAGCGCCCACGAAGTAGGACGCCGGATTGGCGACCATAGCCTGCATGCCACGGTTGGACGTCGGCAAAGGTATCTCCACAGCCACTGCTGCTGTCTCCTCACACCAGAAAGCGTTCTCCTCCTTTGAGAAATCCTCTGCTTCCAAGTTGCTCCACCACGCCTCGGCCTGTAGCGTCACTGGCGAAGGCTGGTGACTTCGTCTCGCGCGGGGTTGTGCTCGCTGCCGGCTGGCTGAAGCCGGCTCCTCCGGATCACCCCACACTTCGGGATCCTCCTCGTTGGCGGGCTCAGCTCGCTTGCCACGGACTCTGAACCTGGAGGGCTGCTGTTCCTCCACTACTTCCTGGGCACGCTGCCACTCGGAGGGGCCTGGCTGTTCTCCGGATATGTCCTCGTACTGATTGCCTCCAATCTCCTCAACGACTCGCTGGAAAGTCCAGGGCGTCGGGTCCTGGTTGCGGCTCGTGCTTAAAGCTTCAATGAGCTCCTCCCGAGGAGAGGCTCGGCGAAGCTGCTCGGGGCAACACTTCAGCAACGTCCTGCCCTTGACGATCCAGATTGACGAACCGGGTCGAAGCTGGCCCTCGGGAGACCGTCTGGTCTCTGTTGCCAGCACTCTTGCTGGTCCTAGGAAAAACCCCTGACGACCTCCCGGCTGCTGTCGGCTCCTTCCACTAGCTTGGCTTCGCCAGTAATACACAAGCTCACCAGGTACGTAGTCGTAACTCGGACGACTCCGGGAATTCGTAGCTCTACTGATGCGCTGTTGGGCTTGCCAATCGCACAATGCTTTTTCTGCCGTGGCTCGCCTCCGGGCCGACGCCTCGAAATCGAGGCCTGTTCCTTCGGACAACAGTTCCTCAGGCACGGCCTGGGGACGCTCAATCACACGCCCTGTCACATCTGGATTCCTACCAAAGGCATGTTGGATGGGTGTGAATCCACGGATTTGTTCGCGACTGTTGAACGTACGCACGGCTACACTGAGGGCTTCTTCGGGGCTCAATTCAGGGTCATCATCACACAACTTGGTCATCAACTCCTTAGTGCCCTTTATCGCCTGCTCACACGTCCCTATCTGCCAATGTGTATCTGCAGGGATCATGTCCAGATAAATGGAGTGCCGGTCACAAAAGTTTGCCATGGTTTCGCCCCTAAAGGCGCCTGCGGGATCCAACCTCAGCGTGTCTGGAGTTCCAAACACCTGCATCCACCCTTCACGTAGGTAGGCCACACAGTCGGCTCCTGTAGGCTGTTGCTTGGAGCCCCGGGTTAACACCTTGGCAATTCTGAACCTAGACCCTTCATCAATCACCAACATAAACTGCACATGAAGATTCTTGTGAGCATGAAACCAGTGGCCTATGTCGGTGCTCACGGTGTGCCATTTCGGGGGTAACACCTCGAGTGAGGCCAGGTTCCTTGGTGGTGGGCGCTTCTTCTCTGCACAAACGGAACAAGTGAACTCCCTGGCCAAACCCAACACAAGTTCGCTGGCCCCTCGACGTTTCAGGGCTTCAACTAAGCCCTTGTTGCTCCCATGTCCCGTTGCTGCGTGCAACAGGTACAGCTGTTTCTTAATGGACTCAATTTGTTGTTTTGACGCTGGAGCCTCAGGACCTCTAGGATGGCTGCTTCTACTGGGACTGGAAGGCTCCTGGACATACGCTTCTTGTGGGGCCTCTCTGGGACAATGAAAACCCATCTTACTCAGAAGGCCCCGCTCCACCATGCCAAGAAACTGCCAACCTCGAGCAACATATCCCGAAATCATCCAACGATCCCCCTTCCACTTCTGGGTCTCATGCCACTTGTTTGGGGCGAAGCTTACTACCTGATGCCGAGTGGGTGCCAGGTAGCCCTGAACCTTATCTCCATTTCCCAAGACCCTCTCGTGATCCTGATGAACCTTGGGATCTTTGACACTTCCTTCAACCCACAGCTCTCCTCCAATGTAAGTTCCCAATCCTATAACATGGTTGTTGTACCGAGCGTCGTTGTGGTTGTCTTTGTGGAGGGGCAACAAGTTGTTCAGGCTCACCACAAGTGACGTTCGAGGGTGTTGTTGGGGGTCCCAGTGGTCTAAGTACCCGTTCAGATACCGAACCAAATGCCGAAACCTGTATGATCGATTCGTGATCCCGTACTGGGCCCCATGAGCATACATCCCGAAAGCAAGATACACTGCATGTCCTGACCCCAGCATCTTGCGATGCCGTGCCACTGGCGCCAACGGTAGCTTTGCCAAATGTTCTTGACATGTGTCATGCTGGAACTGGCCCTTTTTGTAGAGGCTCTGGGCTTCGGCTTCAAGGGAGTCGTAGGCTTCCTTACTCATGAAGGCTTCCAATTCTTCCGCGGTCATGACTCCGAAAACACCCTGTATCCCTTCACCTGTGCATTGGTTACCTAGACTGTGGATCTTCTCCTCCTCACCTTGGGTCGGGGTTCCTGCCTGGGGCTGATTGCCTAATCCCAAACCTGCCTGAGAGGATAACCCACCTAAACAACCTCCGCAGCGCACTCCTACGTGGTGCTCTCCAAACAGTTGACACATGCATCTGCTGCCGTCGCCAAATCCTTCGGGAAGCCTCGTCTTCCCACTGCTCTCTTCAAGCACTTGCTGGTGACTCAATTCCTGAAGGAACACCCCACCAACCCGTTTAGCAAACTCGTAGGTGTACCTTTCACTTCGGAGAGCTTCAGGGCCTACACACTGTCCGTGCTGGTATCCTTTGCCACAACGACATGGGAGGTGCATCACTTCAGCAAGCCTAGCACACGACGTCCATATGCGCCAACCCTTGCTGAGCAGCTGCTGCGTCGAGAGCTGTCGTGCATTTACGCGGCACCCTTTAGTCACAGCCTCATGCAATCCAAACTGTTCCCGAAACCGACGCATGAAGGGCAAACGCCATGCATCACTATGCTCGGGCCACTCCCAGCTCACATGTATCCCTTCTTGCAAGCAAGCAGTCGCCACTGACACACAACCCTTGTACATGTCTATAGCTTCTTGACGCTTGGCTTTCAGTTCCCTACGCTGCTCTTCACCGCGCTGATTGCTTCTCTGCAGGGGGCTGAAGGCACCCCCCGGGGGACTGATCCACACGTGTCGAGGCTTCTCCAAAGCTACTCTTTTTAGCACCAAGCGCACTCCCTCTGCGGTTGCCAGGTCGCAGGCATTCCACTGCCCACATCTGGAGGCCGCGGCTGGATTGTTGGCCAACGACTGAACAGTGGAGGCTAGCAGGCTGTCGGGGTGACAGGCTACCTCCATGAGAACTGTACGACTGGTCTGGGCCAGCCCTTCGAAAATCTGTGGCACCACCTCATATGAGGCTCGCTCCAGTCTGAGAGCCTTGCCGAGACTCAATTTCTGGGCCAACCTCTGGGAAGCACTGGGTGGTGTCCCTGCCTCCTCGCCGTCTGTGCTCAGCTCTTGTTGGGGCTGCGCACCATCGAGAAGCTCTGATCGCTCATCTCCGAATCGCTCTCGATGCCCTTCTTCTTGCGAGCCGGCTCTGTCTTCAGCTCGCGAATCTCCTCCTGCATCTTCAGCATCATCTCCTGGAGCTTGTCGAGCTTGTCCTCGGACTCCTCGGCTGCCTGGGGGTAGCCGACGCTGCGGCGTCCGCTCCACTTCTGGGTGGTGCTCGGCATTGGCGTCCGGGTTGTGGTCGCGGAAGAGGAGGCAGCACTGCTGGCCGCCCGCTGCTTGGACTTCTCCACAGCTTGAAGAACTCGATCTGGCTGGTTGTCCAACCATCCCGCCAGGCGAATCAGGCGGGGATCCGCTTCGCCTTCCTCGGCTGTACGCTTGACCCAACTGCAGTAGGCCGGTTGCTGCTCCTTGAGCTCGGCGTAGGTGAGAGCTGCGTACTTCCCGAATCCCACCATGTCGCTGGGATCCGGTTTGCTGCGGTGGTAGATCTCCTGCGTCGCTGCACGCACCATCTGAGCTATGGTGTAGTTGTCGATCTGTGACATCCGCAGGCGGTCGCGACAGAAGGCCTGGAGATTCGCCTTCTTCTTGGCTGCCGCGTTCATCTCGGTGATCAGGCGGCGGTACTCGCTGACCTCGTTGTTCTTGGTCCGAATCGTTGGGTTGATCCCGGTGAGCTCCTCCACCCTCTGCTGCAGCTCGGCCTTGGTCCACCTGGTAGGCGGACGCTCGCCCATCTCCAGCAACTGCGCTCGAAGGCTCTCGCGAGTGGCTGCCATGAGGTTCTGGTGGTTTGCTACGGAGGGCGTAGTCTCGGCTTGAGGCTGGCTCACCAGGTGGACGACGTGGTTTGTCGTTCATGTTCGGCAACGTCTGTCTGATGGAAAAATTCCTACTCTCCTGACTCGAATTAACACTACACACACTCGAAGTTTCCTTCCCGGAGTGATCTACAAATGAGCGAACGGCAGATGTGCTACTCACTTCCCCGTTCTGGTTCCCTAGCCCTGCACTATACACTCGGTCCTCCCCTTTCGCCACAGGTTTTGCTCGGGGGAGGTGCTGTCCCTACTCCTGGTTGGAGGGCATCAAAAACTCGCTCAGCGAAGGCACTGGCCCCTTGGTAGGCAAGGACTGGCTGTACAAGTCCTGGGTCAGGGACAAGAGTTGGTGTCCCGTGGCCGAGCGCTCTAGAGGAATCATACGGTTCGCGTCGATGTTCCGGAGAACCATGTAATCGGAGGTGAAGTCGATCACAGCTCCCAACTGCCTGAGAGTGTCGATGGAGAGAAGCACTGGGCCTGTTCCACGGTCCAGCGTATGTATCTGCAGGCTTCCGGGCCTGCCATTCGCCTGCAATGCCAGCTTGATGGTGGAAAGGCACTGGTCCCTGGAGGAGTTCCCGAAGCCGAACGTAGGCCTGTTCATGTTATCCACCTCCAAAATGCCTGTGCTCCCTTCGCGTGCGGCCTTGAGCTGCATGATCTTCTCCACAGCGCTCACCGAGCCCAAAGTGCGGGTTGCCCCTGGGTCGATCACACACTTGCCCTGCTCAACAGCCTGTGCCGTAGTCACCTCCGCCGCCCAGGCTTCCGCATCGATCGTTTCCTCAGTCATCTCCACGGCCCAGGCGTCCTCGAACTTCTCCTCCACGAAGCACACGAATGGGGCTTCCTCCTGTGCGGCGTGGGCTGCTTTGTCCCGGTCCGGACAGTTCGCAGCCCTGTGGCCCACCCGCCCGCACTTGAGGCATGTCATCTTCTCATCTCGCTTGTCGGGCGTGGCTCCGGCACTTCCGGTTGCCCTGTTGCCACTGCTTCGGCCGGGTGCGCTCTTGTAGTACTGGCGAGACAGCTTTAGACTGTGTTGTCGTCCCCTGGCCTCTCGAAGCGTCCTGCGTGCGCCCTGGATGGCGGCCATGGCCTCATGCATCTCATTCGTGATGTCATTCCACAGGATCAAGCCCTCCTCGTTGAAGGCGTCCTCGGCCGAGAAGCCCTCGTGTTCCTCCACGGTCTCCTCATAGTCCTCGTCCATCTCGCCCATGTAGCTCGTGTGCTTCCGCTGCCCATCACGGCGCTTGAGATCGGTTTCCGGAAAGTGAGCTCGGAGTTCCTGTGAGATTCTGGCCACGGAAAAATCTCCCCCGGCCGCCGTCTGCACCAGGTTGCGTTCCTGGTGATCCAGATTGGCGTCCTGGAGCAACATCCAGCCTTGAACGACATCCGGAAGAAGTTCTGGGAGTTCCACCGGTGGCGGCGCCTCCCAGGTGTAGTCCTGCTGGCCCCATCCATAGGCTCCTTGCCAAGGCTGTCCATACCACGACCATGAGGAACCATAGTAGGGGCCTGTCTCCCACGAGGATCGTTGCCACCATTCACTGGCCCTCCACGCTGAGGGCTCCTCAGCAGAAGCCACTTCGGTCTCCGCTGCTGTCGTCTCGGTCTGGGATGCGGCTTGGCCATCGTCCGCCGTTGAGTCCATGGATGTCCTTCGGCTCCACTGGTGCTGCTCGTAGTGGCGGTAGCCTGAATATCCTCGTGGTCCGGCTGGCGTCGTCTTCGCGGAGAGGAGGCGCATCATCGCCTGCTGGGCCCTCATATAGCACTCGCTCTTCTTCGTCAGGTACTCGTTGATGGTTTCGCCGCTCCTGCGGCGCGTTCCCTTGAACAGCTTGCCCAAATGGTCGCTCAGCTCAGACAGTCGGGGCTTCCCCAGCCCCTGCCGTAAATGTTCCAGCAGGCGCTCTGTGCCTCCTGGAAAGCTGAGCCAGTTGGGCGCCTGGCCGATGATCAATCTCCGAGCGGGTCCACTGAGCTCGGCTGCAAGCTTTGGCCCTGTCATTGATCGCTTGTAGGGCTCCTGCGACTGCTCAAAGAGCCTTGCGGCCTCCGCGTACTCCACATAGCTCGCAGGATCCCCATTCCATATCGGCGTCCCTTCCTTGGTGCGAGAAATCGCACCCTCGCTGCCTGACATCTCTTCACAGCCTTGCGGTGAAGAGCCTCGTCACTGAAGTCCCTGGATCGTGTCGAACCCCCCACTTCAGAGGGGCTCCGCTACCATGCAGGCAGCAAGGTGGGCTCTAGCTATTCTGAGGGAAACTCGGAGCGGAACTGCTCAGCTTTGCGTGCCAGCACCGCGGGCAAGCCTTTTTGCTTCAGTTGCTCGAACCTCAACAAGCTGCAACAACCAGCATGCGTGGTTGCAGTACAAGCCTTAAAGCTTGCAGGATGTTCGTATCCTGGACAGTCGAACCTGCCGCCTCGATTCGAGGCAGGTCTCAAGATCTGGCGTGCCCTTCTTGTTGTCCCTCCCCCTGGTCCGTGCCCCTTCCTGAAACTCCAGCGGGTCCGAGGGGTCCAAGCCTCGCCTCAAGTGTCTTCGAAGCGAATCCAGCCTTAGCCGGTTTTGAATTTGGGACACACTTAGACGAGATCTCCCACGTCAATGGACGTTGGTCTTGGCCCGGAACGAGACATCCGGCTCTGTGTTATCCGTGTCAGCGCAGAACTCCATGCAGCCTCCGACTCACAGCCGAGACTTCTCTGGGTGAACAAGTTCCGAAAACACCTGGCTGAGAACTGCACCAGCTTTGCCCAATGCCGTTGCGGCCAAAGGCCGAGATTGAGACGGAGAGGTTAAGTTAAGAGGGAAGATGCCGTTGACTGTTTACATCGAACTGACAAGCACGACTACGATTGAAGCACCAGTCTCCGGCTAGACGATCTAGATGCAGCTGCCGTGCTGAAACTCAGAAAACTACGCTGGCTGCCAGTGTGGTCATCGATCTCTCGCCAATGATCGGAGCCGGCTGTTGTCCGCTTTCATTTTCGGACACGCGAGCAGCTTCGCAGCCTTGTTTTGTCTTCCTGGCCCGTGCAACCTCGTTCTGTGAGACACCACTCCAGGCTATGCTTCGCTCTGCTGTCCGATGTTGACAGACACTCAAGACGTGTCAACACATTCAAACGTTGAGCTGTGCTGGGCAGCCTTGAGCGAAACTCAGACCGGCATTCCTCCACAAAGCTACGAGTACAAATCTCTCCAGACAAGCCCAAGCAGACTAAATTGCTCACATCGGTGCGATGCTCAGTATGGATCAGCACGCTCGACGGAGAGAGTGCGACCGCTGTGGTCTACATCCACGGCCTGGGAATTCACGGCTACTTGTATGACCGAAGGCGGCATGCAATGCCAAGACAAAACAAGGCATGATCGCGCTCCGTCGAGTTGCAATTCTTCTTGCAGAGGCTCTATTGTGGAAAGGCTTTCTTCTCGCTGCCTTCCACTGATCGCGCGCTTATTGGTGACCGGACAGTCTTGAAAGGTTCCCATCCTCGCGGAGAGAGGCGTGGCGTTGCCGCCGAAGCTTTTCCTTGAGTGCCCGCTTTCAGCTTCGAACCAGCCCACCATGGCCGCCACCACAACCAACACCAACACCGCTAGACCCTGGCTCTCTTGATGACTAGCCGATATTATGACAATCCAAAGGCTGACATACATGACTGACACACACTGCATGTACTCTGGGGGCGCTCGGCTGCATTAGTGACTCGAAGTCCCAGTGCCCGCATGCACAGAGCTCACAGCAGTCCTCCAACTGCTTGATTTGGACTTTAAGGGCCAGCTCGTCCTCTTCAATGCACTTGTCGGAATTGGTACAGTACGACTCGGAGCTCGCTGGTCTCAGTGCTGACATGACCTTTCTCCGATTCTCTGCTGTCTCGAATGCTCCTCCTTCTCCTTTGAAAGGCGCTGGTTGTCCCACTGCACCTGCGCCTGCAGAGGACACCAGCCAGCCAGCTAACGAGGCAGATGTCTTGTCAACCTGCGCTCGTGAAGTTCCGTGCTGCTGTCCCTACCATGAGAGCCAGTGGCTGTTACTGATTTTAAATAAACAAAGACAGAGCAAAACAAGCAGCAGGCTGCGAGCAAAGCGGACGGCATCGCATGGCCGATGCCTTGAGCTCCAGGATTTGCCTCGCCCGGGAGATGAGTAACTTGTCCTCATTGGAGTGTTCTGGCTGGCTGCGCCTCAGATCGCTCAGGGGATTATCATGCCAGCAGTTTCTTCACTGTGTGCCTGCATGCATAACTAGTTTTGCTAGAGCTACAGGATGCTTTGAAAATGCTGCTATATGTCATGCCTCTATCTGAAGCAGAACATCTGTCGACCCCTCATGCAATTCCGCCCGGAATTCCCTAGAAATGAATCTTTACGACAGGAAAGGCGGATCCGCGAGGCGATTCAAGCAGGTGGAGGTGGCCTGTGCTTCAAGCCCCTAGTCACAATTTCTACTCGTGCGAGCAGCGCTACACATTTCAAGCTGTATACGTACTGCATCATTCCTCGGTCTACTGTAGCTGCACACATCCTCGTGATCTGACATCAAGCAAGGCGCAGGTGGTCCAGTCGCTCCAGAAGCACACTCACCTTTTGCTCCTCCACCTAGTAAAGCTTTTGCTAAGCTCAGTTTGATGGCAGCCGGCACAGTCTACAATGGATCACGGTCCAGCGTTGGCACATTCCAATGCATGCTGCAACGTTTTGCAGAACAGCATGGCGCTCTACTTGTCGAACCAATTCGGCACGAAGAGGTGTAGGCTACAAAGCTGTGCGACGCAGCTGGAGCAACTAGACGTTGCGGTGGACTTCTGCATTAATTAGATGCTTTTGTTACCTCTGATCTTCGCTAGGATGCCTTTAATGTCTTGAAAAGCAGCAGCTTCACGTCTCGTTTTGGCATGAATTCGATTCCACTTAGCAAGGCGCTGGTGTTTTGCATGTCGTACCCATGTCATTTCGGGTTCAACATGTCTGTTCATGTTGGTAGGATCTTCGCACAACGTGGAGGCAAGATGCATGGACTCTGCAGAATAGAGGCTGATAATTACGTGCCTGGTGATCTTTTTGAGCTTGCTCTTTGGTCTCTGTTAGGTCCGCCTTGGACTCGCAAGAACGCGGACCCACCAAGCAGAAGCCAACGGCTGCTAGCAGCTGCTAGCATTTTCGAGAGCCCAGCTTGCAGCCGCTTCACCATCTTCGAAGCTATTGCCTCATGCATCTTTGTAAGCTGTAGTGCTGGATCACTGGATTAATTGCACATGTTTGCGCATCACAGCCTTGCGGTCAGATTGTACGCCTGCAAAGAGCTCGGACATAGCACCCACTGCCTGCTGCTGACAACGGGAGGCGGAAGATGCAGCCACAACGTGCGCGGCCTTTGCAGTCTGCTGCCTTTCCTGTGCATTCACCTGCGGGCATGGAAGTAAGGAGGCCACATCAGGCCACTGTGCAACTCAAAGCGGTGGTGCGCACATGGCCTGCTCAGCAACAGCATGCTCAACAGACTGAAGTGCCGCCCTCCTGACGTACATGATACTATGCCGCTGATAGGCAACCCTGCATCACTGCTGCCTGTATGGGCTCATGAAGAGGGCATTCTGCCCAGAAACGTCAGCGTCCTCGTTCTGTCCAGTTGCTCTGCCGTCATCGGAGATGCAGAGCTATCAGCAACTTCCTCCATGCAGTGATGTGTCTCACTGCGATGTAGCAACTGAGTAGAAACGGGTTTCACGCTCCGCCTGGTCAACAGTGCTCCAAGCTTATTCTGACCATGTGTGTACGTATTGCAAGTACTGCAATCTGCCGTCATGATTAAGCTTTGGGGCGCTGTCATGTCCCGAAACCTGGAAGAAAACAGCTTTAAACTTTGGTTTCCCACAAATGTCAACGCCGCGAGGGGATGAATGATTGCTTGCCCAACTCTCCAATTCTGGTGGTCTTATTCGGCATCGCTAGCTCCCTTCTGCCGTGACCGCAGCAGCACAGTCCTGAGCAGCCTTCATGGCCACTTCACGCTGCCCGGCAGCAAGCTGCTCAATCTGCAATGTTTGAAGCTCCTGACAACGTTGGAGAATGTTGGAGAACTGTGTGACGCCAGCATTTCCGACTTTAAACCTCCACGCTCGCTGGAGCCGAACCGATCTCCAGCAGAGACACGGCCTGGCACTGGCATGCTTCGAACGCAAGATTTTGCCAAGTTTCCTTCCCAACCTGCTGGACAGCTGCAGCTGCAGGGCCCTTCCTCTGTCACAGGACCCGGCAGACCCCAGAAGAGCAAGGGCGACTGAACTGCCTTCGCTTGTGAGATGCAGCGCTGCCTTCGGCCTGCACAGCAGCTGCTTGCCGCAGAAGCACAGTGTGGCAAATGCGCTTTCCCTCGCGTTCACACACTGGCGAACAAACTCGATGAGCATGAAATGCCAAAGAAGGCTAAGTTGCTGTGAGGCGTGCCGCAACGCTTCGACACCAGCCTTCTGAGCTTTCGTTTGCTTCGGTTGGGAAGTTCCCTTCCTGTGCACAGTGGCATCACTTAAAGCATCAGCTGTGGCCTTGCATGCCATGGGTAGATATGATTGTGGAAGCCCAGTCTATCAGCGGCTACACTGCTACACACGACCGGCACTGCTGGCAAGCGGCGGGCCCCGAAGCTGAAGCTCCTGAGCAGGGTCCCCGTCCCTGTGGAACCTCTGTGCCTATCGAGCAATGCACCGCCGAAAGGGCTGAAAGAGCTCACCCCGAAAAAGGCAGTAGTCACTAGTCATCGCATTGCCAGCAACCTGTCAAGCCCACATATGATGGGCCTAGGCCTCCCAGTGCTTCGTGCAGCTTCTTATGGAACTGGAGGCGCTGCTGGGCTGCTGCGTGTACATGCATCCTACCAGGACGGTGCTTTCCTGGTGATTCGCTTGGGCGTTACTTGAGTTGCGTTGGACTAGTGGATGTGGCGTTTATTATCCTGCTTTTTTGCTTTCTTTGCACAACAAGAACCTGACCTTCCATCCTTTCCAACTCTGTCGGCAGACACCGCACGGACACCCGACTACATCTTACATTACATTGAAGATGCAGCCCTCTAGTGACCGCACGGACATAGTGCTGACATTCCGGGCATGCTCCCTGAGGCCTGTTCGGCCGATATCGCGGGAAATCGCCGGCTGTGTTTTTCAGGTAAGACCACAAAGAAAGGACGCAAGCGGCTATGAGCTGCACGACCCAAGCTAGCCAAGTAAAGCGCAAGGAAACGAGGCAACCACTTGTTCTGAGATCAAGCACTACGAACAGTGAAAAATGGAAGACTGCGCGCGCAGTTGTGTAAACTACAACAGATGCCAATTTTGTGAGTTCAACCGAAGCCCTAAGTCCAACGTATGTTCGACATCAGTTCGACGCACCAATCAAGTAATCAAGTAGGTTGTAGTAATAATATCCAACGGAAGTATTACAAAGCCCGGCTCCGCACATAGTCCTTATAGGCAACTTAGCTGAATGGCAATCCGACTAGCGCGCGCTCACAAGGAAACGACTAATCGAACAAGCCAAGGAATCCTCCTCAAGCTTCCTGAGTGACTCGATGTCCTCCCTCAGCCTGTGCTCAGTCTCCTGCAGCATCTATCTAAGCGCGGTGTCAGACAGAAACCTTGGCCCTGCCACCACATGCTACAAGTGCATGCGACTTGTATCATTTCACAGAAGCCTTGCTTCAAGCCGGTTCCGAGGCCTCGAAAGCTCGCGCGGACAAGTCCTCTGTCCGGACTGGGTCCGGGGTCGCACTTTGGCTCGCCTCAGCTACCGAGCAAGGCTGTTGCCGTCGACACTCCAGCCAAGGACAGTCTTACAGCAAGGGTCAGTTAGGCCACCTCCTGGATCTCGATGGTCGCATCTTGCCCGTGCCGAGAACCTTCGAAAGGAATCCGCGAACCACACGCAGAGCTTACACCGACCGCTGCATGTCCAGGCGTAGCACCTGGCTTCGTTTTTGCACTGCTGGTCACGTGCTTGGCCTCCTGAACATGAATGCGCAATCGAACATCATTCACTCAGAATTTGGAGAGAGACTACTCAGAATTGCATGATACAAAGAATGGGTCTCAGCATGTTGCCCCAGCACGATAAGAGATGCATGTCATCATCTTGGCAAGGGCAGGGCTGAAGCTAGCCTCCTTTACATTAAACGGCAAAGATTGATGCAGCATGGCACCGTGACACCGGTCCTGTCGGCTCTTGACCTTCTCTTCGGCCTCTGGCCAATCCAGGTCCAGGTCCTCCTGCAGAAAGCTCGAGTCAGAAGGTCAGAGGACGTCACTGACTCAGCACTCGTCGCTCGCCTCGTCGCCGAGGGAAAGGTCCTCGCTCTCGACGGAGCTGCCCTGGTATGTGTTCTCGGAACCTGGAAGGGTGGCCATGGTGCACGAGTTGCACTTCACTGCCTTCACAAGGAAGCTTGTCCTAGCAAAAGTCGAACAGGCTTTGTCAAACACAACGACCCAGCTTGCAAGCTTCGGATATCTGGATGTATCCAGAACGTATTCAATCAGTGCATCCGTGCTGCCCTGATTCATCGCAACGTCTGTTGCTTTTCTTCTGCCTTGTGGAGTTGTGCGCAAAGTGTTGTTCTCCACGGCAGACACAGCCTCGTCCATCCGAGGCAATCATAAACATGCAGCTCCACATACAGGTTTCTTCATGCTGTGATTCCTCAGTGCATTGGACATGAGATAGCAGTATACAGTATGCTGAAATGCTGGTGATGGCTCAGCTAAATCAGGCCAGGAACAGTTGGCGCCAGCTCTCCAATGGAGAGTCGCGAGTTGCCTCACGCGGCAGCCGGCAGACCCTATTCGCGTTTGGGTCTCTATCTTGAGGAACACCATAGTATCTACAACCTCGTATCTTGAGGTAGATGCCTCGCAGCCCCGATGCCCCAAGAAGACTCATTTCTGCCGAAACTTGCCGAAGCACTTGGCAAGATTCCGTCGTCCGGCGTGGGCTCGGCAGCTTGGCTGGCCTGTCAAGCAAATCTGCCGAGGCCGGAGACCCCAGGCGTTTTGATCCGTGGGTTGACCTCGACATTGCCAGCATTGGCTCTAGAAAACACCAGACAGCCTGAGTGGTTGTAGTAGAGTAGTAACCCACCCCCTACCCCCTCCAGTGGAGCGATTTGGGGGGGGCGTACCGGTCGGCTCCAATTTTGCTGCTTTTTTGGGGGGGGAGGGGGGGTGGGGGGGGGCTTCGCTGCTGCCTCCGGCCTCGCGTTAGCGATAAAATTAGCCCTCATTCGAAGCTGCCGGAGCAAACCTGGTGCGGGGCTGGTGAACCCAAGAAGCCACTTCTCAGCCGAGGGCAAAGGGTCGCAGGCTCTGGACCGCTCTGGTAAAAAGAATGTATAAGACATGGCCCAAAAAGCACAGCTCTCCCCAAGAAGGAGGTTTAGTCGCCCGGCCTTCACCTTAAAAATTCCTTCGCTTGGCGTTGACCGGGCAGGTGCTTCCTGGATGCATCCATGCTCACGGCGCAGCTCTGCTTGCGCATGCAAGAGCCTCTCATGTTTGCCTCTTTGCGTCGACATGGTGGATTGCTACTTGGACTTCTGTTCGTTGTGCAGCTGCCTAACCCACTGGAACAGCTTGGCACAGGCCATGCCTCGGCTTTGGAGTGAGAAGCGTTTCCTCCAGTGTCCACATCTCGGACATCAGCGTCCTCCAGGACAACAAGCCATGCAATTTCACAAACACAAACGAAGGGGAGTGCCACGATCCAGGACCAAGGGAACTTGCTGTCGACAGCTCCTCGTCGCTTCCATCGGCCTCTCCGCGCTTGCCCCCGTCCGC
>CAJNJA010038831.1:17639-28313 GCA_905231915.1 Symbiodinium necroappetens | reverse complement strand
AATTAAACCAGAAGCATGCCCAAGAAGTGGGAAGGAAGAACTGGATTTCAACAAGTGAGAGTTTGTGTTTTGCTTACATCCTTATTAATGCCAGCTTCTTACACCACTAGCAGATCATTAAAAACCGATGTCTGCTTCATTAAAAAACCGATGTCTACCTGTAAAACTAGAAAAACGCAGGGCTCGTTGTCCGACCTCCAACCGATTCCAGGATAGAATCCTACAGGGTGTCAGAGGAACCGGGGCTGATGGGGTTGCGGTGGCTTAGCGGTAGGGTTGAAGTGTGTAGGGGTTTAAATTTAATTAAGGGTCCAGGGTAGCTAGGTTGGGGGGTTTAGCAAAAAGGGCAAAAATGGGATTTAGGTTAGTCTCCACCCACTAACGGTGATGATATGTGATTAGGGCCACAATTTCCTCATTAGTGGGGTCGGGCATAACTATCAATGCACGAGCACTTTATGGTTTCCTGTCTTAGAAGAGAAACAGAGTATCTTCGGGTTCTTACGAGATATAGGGCTCAGGGTTTGTTTGGCAGGTCTTTGTGGCGGACCGTAGTCAATGCACCCTACGTCAGAAGCTCATGACTCACGGCCATGAAGATAGGTGTCCCACGAACCAAATTGCTTAAACGAAACGTAAACCCCTATACCCTGAATACGAAATAGCACTCAGAGTCAAGCCCTCATGACAGGTGTGAAGCTCGAGGGTGGCATTGTTGGCAGCATTTCGCGGACTGGCGGTGCCGGCGCCTCTTGTGTCAATCTCTAAACCATGACTGCATACATGTAAACTGATACTATCTATATATATATATATTTACATAGTGGTTCTCGACCAGCCCATCTCCAGTCTGTCCGTTTATTCCGGCGCATGCTGCCACCCGGCATGGTGGTGTGCGCGCCTGTAGCATAGAGAGGCTGGCAATGTCCAGCTTCTTCTTTGCCGTGGCACTCGGCCTCATGGTAGGAGCCAGAAGTCCTGATACAGCCCACAAAGCAAAACAACATTGTTCGAAACCCTGAATCCTAAAGCTGCCTTGTGCGAGAGTGAGAGTGGAAATCCTAAACCCAAAGCCCTAAACCCTAAAGCCTGGACCGTACCCCCAACCTCCGAAATGAGAGCTGCAGGGCACTGCTGCTGGATTTCCTGTAGCACAAGCCTGGAATTCAGGATGAAAGGTTGGCTCGTCTGTACGACGGCCCTTCCAACTCAAGGTTGTTGGATACTCGCCGATGAAATCAGTGGTTGCCGCCGACAAAGCCCTCTGCGTGTGGAGCATCTGCTGTCTTAGACAGCGCGCCCCCTCGAATGCCGAGTTCATCCCTCGGCTTTATTGCTCAGTTCTTCAGTTTAAGCCCAAAAGCCCGTCTCTGTGGAGTCGTCAGTATCTGAGCTTGGAAGCAGAAATCCTGGATCTTGGACGTCCGAAACCCTTAACCCCGGACCCAAACCTTTGGCTTTCTCGGCGCTATCCGGTGAAGATGCTACCGTTGGATCTCATTTAAGGCGAACCTTGTGGAGATGTGCAGGTTTTTTGTCGTTGCTCTCTCTCTCTCTCTATCTATCTCCCTGTCTCTGAGTCTCTCTTAGTTTCAGGCTCTCTTTCATTCTGTCTTGCTCTGTCAGAACACGTGCACAGACACGGTCACCCTTTGCTCATTACACTGTTTACTGCTCAGTGTGCACTTTGGATCGATTCGGCATGTCGAATCTTCTCGCGGCAATAGATAATGCTCGTTGAGTTGTGGAGGCAGTGTTACAACCTGAAGCGCCGTGACAAACCTTTGTGCCCAAGAACTGCAGATTTAGAGCACACGCATCATCCCTAATCCGTCGCCTTCACCTTAGACCCCAAGCCCTAATCTCAGTGCCGAAGCCGTTTGCGCAGCTGCAGCAACCACAGCCCGTTCCCGACGTCTCTCGTCCAGGTCCGACAAAATCCGCCTAGAGTCAGCGCCACTTGATTCTTTTGGATTTTTTCTTAAACGATCTTGTTTGAATACGACAGAGTGGTATTGGGCTGTCTGGGTCTGTTCTCGGAGGGGACAACGTGCTGGCCCCAGACTGTGACTCAACAACATCGCTCATTTCGGGAACCAAAGGCCCCAAACATTTCCAAACACTAAAACCCTAGCTCTGCTGCTGAGGTACCTTGCATTAACATCTCCAACCCCTTCGGTCTGAAAACACAAAAATTCACACATAGAGTTCCAACACGCATCCAAGAAAATGGGGGGCTCTTCGTGCACCTGCTCACATGGAACTGCCATGAGCACGAAGGAAAGACCTTCCAATTAGATCCCCAGATTTCCCTCAAGATTCGGATCTTGATCACGAGGACCTGTATCTAGATAAGACAAAGGGCTCCCTTTTTTTCAAGCCCCCCCCCCTAAGAAAGCCATCCTGTCAGGACCGTCTGAAGCATGTTCGCCCGTATCCTGTCCGCGCTGGCTCTTCCCTTGCTCCTCGCCTTGGAAGTTATTCCCTCTAACACCCAAGGAACCCAAGGTTTAGGACGTAGGACTTCGGGGCTTAGGACCTAGGACTTCGGGGTTTAGGACTCAGGACTTAAGGGTTTAGGACTTAGGACTTCGGGGTTTAGGACTTAGGACTTAAGGGTATTTAGGACTTAGGACTTCGGGGTTTAGGACTCAGGACTTAAGGGTATTTAGGACTTAGGACTTAGGGTCAGGGTTGCGGAATCGAATGATGAGGCTGGCCTCCGCTGGCTCCAGCCTCCGCGGCAGCTCCTCGGATCTTTCTGGGCTTTTTTGGGGATCTTAGGTTGATTTAGGGTTTAGGGTTTAGGGGTTTAGGGGATTAGGGTTTAGTAAAGTTTAGGGTTTAGGGGTTTAGGGGTTTTGGGTTTAGGGTTTAGGGTCAGGCTTGGGGTTTAGGGTGTTCGGGTGTGGATTCTCCTAGGGCTTCCCGGTTCGACATGCTCCGTGCGTGCTTCAGATGTTTGGGGATTCTGCCGCGAGTGCAGCAGCTTTGAGCACCAGGCCGGCATGTACAAGTCTGTACAAAAAAGGGTGTTCGGGTTTCGGGTTTAGGGTTCAGAGTCAGTAGCTGTGTTAATTCGGTGGTATACTCTACACTCTAAACTCTGTACCCATAGGATTTCTCATGCCTCAAAGAAGGCACCACCACGATTCGGGGAGAGGATGCCCTGGACGTTCATCAATACGTCAACTGGTCCGTCGACAGCTTCAGAATACTTTTTTACAATTCCGCAGTCGAGCACTTCTAAGAGCCAGCCGAGCTCTTTACAAATTGAATATGGTTGAATCCAGTTGAAAAAGGGCAAGGAATCCATGAACTTCTGCCACAAAGCCTTTGTCAACATTTCTACAAACTCTAGGACCCTACAAGAAACCCTAAACCCTAAACCTTAGGACCCTACACCCTAAACCCTAAACCCTAAACCTTAGGACCCTACAGCTTTTCTGGAAGACTTCAGGGTGCTGAATCCTGATCGGCAGCTCCAGGTGAGTCTCAATGCTCCGGTGACGGGAGCCTCCCTGAGGGCCCTGCACCTCTACGCATTTAGCAGTGGCTTAGGGTTTAGGGTTTAGGGATTTTTGGAGCATGCTAGCTTGTGAGATAGTATGGGTGCACAAGGGTTTAGAGTCTGGGTTCAAAAGAATGAAAGGGTTCAGGGAAGTCTAACCAGCCAATGAAACAGCGGGGGCGGTGGGTGGTCATCTTCTCCATTTCGCACAAGATGTTTCTGGAGGGAGCTCCCTTTATGTGCTGATATTCAGATCAGAACCTCCGAGAGCTCCCTTTAGGACCAAGCTTTGGGACCACAAACACCTTGAAAACGTCGTAAAGCCTGAACACCGACCACAACCCATACCCCCAAAGTCAAACTTATCCAAGGTAGGAGGCAAAACAAACCCATTCAGGGTCTGTTTGAGGCTTAAGGTGGCCCGTACCTTTCAACGGGTATCGAGCTGATTCTTCAATCCCGGAACACCCTGTGTAGGCGCAGGATGCCGCTACACTTAAAGCCTCAGCACTATAGACAGTGAACTAAGTATCTACCCCCAACCCTATGCTTAGCAGCATGTGCTTCAAATTTAGGACCACCACAAAGTCCCGATATTCTGAAGTAAGTTCGCAGCCCTCAGCGACATCTTAACACTCAATTCAAGGTTTGTTTTGGCGGTACCTTGCTGACGCAAACCTTCGCCATCCATGTGGTGAGTCCCCTGGCCCGAACTTCGTGTTCGGAATTCAGGTTTCTGGTTTGGGCTGCAGGTTCCGAAATCTGAACCCTCCCACTCCCCCTCCCACCCTTCCCAAATAAATGTAGGGCCTGACAAATTAGCAGGCGGTCTCTGCGAGATTGTTGCATATATTTAGCTATTTGTTTATTGTTTATATTTGCAGCACCACCCCCAAGAAAACCCTAGTCCAAGCATCCAGACCCCGTTCCGGCCCGCCACAGTGGCACCAACATGCCTCCTCGAGAGCCCCATAACAAGGCAATGTAGACCCCTGATCTGGTTGACAAATCTACACGGTTCTGTTGAGTACACGCTGCCCGAAACTTGATTTGATGTTGATTTGATGGCGCGGAGGTGGATCTTGGGGGGACGGCCATTAAAATTAAATTGGACTGAAGGGATCTGAAAGTTTCGGGCTCACAGGTCGCAATTCGCCTCTTGCTTATGAAAGGCATCGAAAACTTTGAACCTCCAACCGGCTAAACAGAACCCTCGACCTTTGAACCAACTCTAATCCCCGAAACAGTGTTGGGAGGGGCAAAAAAAGCAGTGTTACTTCTCCTGTATGGAGTCTTTAGCCATGGAAGGGTTCTAACTATCAGGGTTACCTCAAGGACCGCTTAGAGTGTCAGCTTTCAAGGTCAGGTGCTGACGGAGGCTTCAGGGGCCCAAGCGCAACCGATCGCGTGAGGCCATGATGGAGCGGTCGGCATTGTGGACATGAAGGCAGGAGCGACGTTTTGTTCGGATTTATATATATATATATATGTTTTTTCTCCTTTCTTTATACGTGTCAACCAGCAGTATAGGGGTCGTCCATGGCAACCCGTCCCGGAAGGCTGTTTCAAGACCTACTTCAGGGCGCTTAATTGACCGAAGGCGAAGCCCATCACCCCAGGGGACCCTAAAGTCAACTAAGCCCTTGCGACCCTAATTAGCCTCTCCAAACCCCAAAAAACCCTGAAAAGCTTGAAATAGCTGCAAAACCACAGTAAAAATTACCCTGGCCCCAAACCCGAAGCAGCCTGTTGAAGTTCAAAACAAAAGCTCCAAGCCCTGAGCCCTGAACCGAGGCGGAGGGCCCCCAGTCTGCAGAATGCCAGGGAGCCCAGCTCCTTGGCTCAAGACGACGGGGGTGAAACTTTCGGGGACTATGCTAGGTATGGGGGCAGGAGGTTTGTTGGCAGATTTGCGTAGGGCTTTATGCGGTTCTACGGGTTTCAGACGGTTGTGTACGGTTGTGTATTGGTGTATAGGTGGGGTTCAGAAACCAGCGGTTTTTTTGGTGGGGAGGGAGGCTCCTACTCTTTGGAGTTCAGATTTGGCCCTGCTTTTCTGACACTGCGACAACAACGAGGTTCCGGCGTAGAGGTCCGGCTCTCTGAACTGGAGGGTTTAGGGTTCCGGGCTTTGGAGTCTGAAGGCTTACGGGTTCTTAAGCTTGAGGGAGAAAGGCTCAGGGGCTGAGGATGTATGCTTGAAAGGGCTTTGGACTTTAGGGCTTACAGGGACCTTGAGATCTCCGATGTGCGTGGTAGTATCAGGGCCTTAATACTGAGAATAGGGCTTTTTGGGGGTTCCTTATTATACTTATAGTATAATGGACACCAAAATCTTATTCTAAATATTCAGGCCCCTACATTACCAGAGCCAGCCATCCTCCAGGTTTCAGAACGACGCCAATGTCATCACCATCGAGAACGATCATGGTTGCCTCTCGGGCTCACAGGTGCGTTTTTGGGGGATCCAAAACCTCAACCCTAAGCTCCCTAAAGCCTTTTAGGTTTCGCCGTTTTCTCAAATCCTTCTTGGTGTTCCCTATGACCCCAGTTACCTAAATGGTCGGTTACTTCTAATAACATATCATGTGCCCCAGTAACCTATGGAGCCCTAGGAGTTCTCACAAAAACCCTAGGACCAGGCCCGTTGCAGGCTTCCCGGGTTTCTTGAGACCGCGGCCTCGAGCAGTCGATTTTGTTATTAGCGCTTGGCTTTTTGCGGACACGATGCGTCGGAATAATAAGTGCTGGTATTCCCTTCGAGCCCCTGTTATAACAGTCATCATATAGCTATGATATGAGCTGCCCAAGTCCCCTCTCTTATTAGGGTCCGAGCTTTGCTTCTGAGGGCCCAAAATCGGGTTTGCCCTCAACCGTCTGTCTTTCTTACCTTTAAGCAAGCTACCTTATATAATCAAGTCTTGGGGTACTCATACACACTTGATCTTATTGCTTCTCTATTTGAGCACTGCGCAATGGTTTAGAAGTCCATCGAACTTCGCGAGTGCTGAGGCGGTCTGTCCAACTACGAGTACTCGGTCGCCTACTGCCCCGACCAGGACATGTTTTTTGTCAGGTTGAGGTGTGTGCAGAGAGCATTTACCCAGGTGCCCAACGCCCCAGTACCCCCCTAGCAAGTTACAGGAATCTTTCCGCAGATGGTGCGGTGTAGGTAGGGCTTGTTGAGCAGACTTTGGCACTGCTCCTTGGTTAAGCAAGCAAGTAGAAAAGTTTGGGCTGTCTGGGTGTAGGCGTCTGAGCCAAGACTGCGAGGTGGTTCCGTTTTTTTGGGGCTGCTTTCCCTGGAGCTTGCTAGTGAAAGACACGTTGGAAGGCCTACCTGCTTTGGTGAGCCTTCAGCTTCCGCCGCTTAAGCCCTAGCTTGCCCAAACCGGCGACCCCAAAGCCCAAACGCCTCTGAACCCCAAAGCCCGAAAGCCCAAACCCAAAGCCGCAACAAATGCAACTCCTCGAGGACAACTTGGTAGTCAACCTCGTCAAACCCTTCAGCGTACCTCGGCTTTCCGCAGATGCCAAAATCCCTACAATGTGCACCCGACCTCTCAGAATTCCCATTTTCATGGGCTTACGATTGAAATCCTAGCGTTTGGGCTCTTCCGCTTCGGGCAGCACAACCTCTCCACCCTCGGAGCTTTGAAACATTTCAGTGAACCTGCCCCTCACCTCAGTCTATTGGGATTATTATCATTATGGTCACTGTCGCTGTCACTCTTATACATTGTTACTATGTACTTCGGTTAGTAGTACGAATACGGTTGTGATTACGACTATGTGTTATTATGAATTACTATGACTCATGATTATGCCGATTACTGCTGTTGTTGATTCTGTATTGCTGGTATAGTGCAGCACCCTCTGGCTTAGTCGGCTTAGGTTTTCAGGGGCTCTGGATTTCAGACTTTATCCTTACCCGCTCTGAGGTAGTTTGTTTTTGGTTGTGGCCTGGACCCGGCACTGAACAAAGACAGGTCAGCAAAAGACACATCTGACTGACAGTTATAGGTAGTGCGCTGACGACTTCTTGTAGAATTGTCACGCAACAACCCTGTGGACTGTACGTGCCAACACTGCTATTCCTTAGCGATCCTTCTGCATGTACCGCAAGAACCTATGATAATTGAGGCGCCTAATGGTGCCCTACTTAAATTATCAGTAATTTGATGCCGTGCTAGCATATTTGGGTACTTTAGTCTTCTTTTAAAGCCACAGTCGTGTTTGTTCGGTTGGACACTCCCGGCCCTACACGCGACCAGACAAGCACTTTCGAGCACTAACCCGTAAACCCTAGCCTCGCCTGGCATGTCCGAGTTGTGACAGGGCAAACTCAAAAGTCCTAAACTCTAAGACTCTAAGACCCTAAACCCTAAACCGAAACACTATACACTTTAGCTTGAGCTGAGGTTCGCATGGCGCTCGAGCGGCAGGCCTGCCCAGATGCTGGGGAGGCAGGGCATTCCACATCGCAGAAGCTTTAATTTTCACTGCGTAGGTTTATTCCTTAAAGTTCCTCATTATTACCCGTATTGTTGTCAGTTCATCATCGGTATACTATGAGACATGTCTGTTTTTCATTATGCAGCCTTCAAGTTATCATTGTATCCAGGGAGCCTAACTCCTTGCGTGTGTCGATCACTGACTGCAGACGTAGAATGTTGAAGAAATTCGAGTGTCCTGTTTTAAGCAGCCATTCTTGGTATCCTCCCTAACCCTGACGCCTTACACTCTGCTACTAGCATCCTTTGCTACACTACTTCTTTCCGGTTTCAGGGTTCAGGGTGTCAGGTCAGGATATTATGTATGCTACTTTGGGTTTCTATGATTCTATGGGTAATTAATCAGACCGTTGCATTTTCGGGTTTAGGGTCTATAGGGTTTAGGATGGGCTTATGAGACGAGTCTTCATTCACCGGGCAGTGCTTGAGGGGTCTACAGGCACGACCTTTTCAGAGAGGAGGCGCCACGCCGAAATCCTGAGCTACTCGAAGCCATGAAAACGGGTAGTTTGGCCTGTTTTTTCCAGTTACCTGAATAAATTAAAGAGCAGGTTACTAATCATATAGCGTGCGCCCAGTAACCTACTACTTGGGCAACTGGAGCCCGAGGGTCGTAGGGATTGGAGTTGGCGAGCTGGGGAGACCGGCCTGCCTTCGGAGACTCCTCCGGTCTAGATCACTCACAAAGCCCTCCCCCAAAAAAACCTGCTTGGGTGAAGATCGTGCGCGCTTCCTGGGTCCGAAACCCGGGCTCGACACCTCTCGAAGATCAGCGTTCTGTGAGCTGCTGCTTTGGGCTAAGGTATCTCCATTGACAGGGAGTGCGTAGGAGGATTCGAAAACCCGGGAAGCTAAGCTAAGCCCTGCACCTGGAAGCGCCAGGAGCTTTGTAGGATGCATGGGAACCCGGGGAGGGTTGTTTGACAACAGCTTGAAGCCTTCAAAACCCGAGCCGCACTCCGCATTGACAGGTTTGAGGTGGACTCTGAGAGCAGCTGCTCGTTTTGACGACTTCATGCGAGCTGGGCCATCCCGGCAGATGGGGAGTAAAAGGCTTGGCATGACAGCAAAAACGAAAAACAACTCTTACTCTTCTGTACCCATAGGCCCCTAAGTAGTTCCTTTTTGGGATTACCTTATAGGATTCTAAACATACGCCACAAAAAAGGAACTACTTAGGGGCCCATGGGTAGAGCCCGTGATAGAACCCGACCAGTTCTGCGGGCAGGGACGGCATGGCCTTCTCCACACATCCTAAACTACCCAATAGTCAGCCTTAGGCTCAACCGCATTAGGTTCTTTACTGGCCACGATACGGCGTTATGGTACCTGTATGACATTAGCTCTATGGAAAGATTAATTGTTCGACCGCCTGTATGATGCACCGGTTTGCACCTATGCGCAGGCCCAGATCGCATGTGTTCGGCGCATGCTAGACGGTGGCATAGTGAGTGTGCCTGCGGTCGAGAGTGCCAGGCAATGTCCTGTCCCTCCAAGACAAAAGTGGCATTCGCTCCTATTTCGATGTCAGGTCCTGAATTCTGCTTGAATCCTGCTAATTAGAGCCTCGCCGATCAGACTTGAGTGGAGAGCTCTTGCTTGCGTTGACTCGTCCCGGACAAGAAAAGCACGGAAGGCTCGCAGACAACATGAGACCTAAATCAACCCCCGAAACCCTACACCGAAGTTCCGAAAAACCCTGAACAGTCAACACTTAGCCTTATACGCCGAAATCCCGACATGATGCTTGAGCGGCTACCCGCTGTTGGGGGCTGGTTGGGAAACCTCTTCAAGCCGTTTGGGTGTATACATGGGTGTTTGGGTGAGGGGCTAAGTGGCTAACACTTAAAATGGAGACTATAGCTGCAAGACTCACCTTGGTTGCAGCCGTGCTTGCGATAGGCAAGACGACAAGACTTATCGGTGTTCCTGGTGCTGCAGTGCAGCGCTGGCTTGATGGTTGCAGGCGGCGGTCCCTGTATACCCCTGTCCTACGTCTTCAGCCATCGGAGCCTTAGCGAGCTGCTTGGTGGCATGATTCTGGGACTTGACAACAGTGATAGTAGAAATCAGAAGCATTCATAATGAAGTAATGCCAGCCGTGATGCCACTACCTCGATAGAAGATGTACTAACGGACGGCGTGGTAGCCATCGAACCATCTGGTTCGGGCAGTTGCGTTGGTGGTTACAGGGCATGTCTGGACGGCAACCAGCACTGAAGCGGAAATTATCGATTTGAGTGGAAGCTGCCGGCAGGATGCACAGAGCTCTTGGTTAATTGGGGTCCTTGTGCTTGTGGTCCGTATTATCACCTGCTTATAACCGCACCACCGCAACACACGTTTTGCAACTAAGGGCCAACTCCCTCGAGTTTTCGGGCGGGTGCACGCTGGCTGAGAGTGTAGGAACTTAGAGCCTGAGAGACTGGCCAGGTTTCACAAGAAGCGATATGATGACTTTCACTGTCTTCGTCATTGCTCCTACTACTATAATGGTGCCATTGCTTCATTTACTCCTCCCCGAGGACGCCGAGCTCCTCCTCTTACTACTATTGCTGCTGCTACTACTACTACTACTACTACTACTACCACTACCACTACTACTACTACTACTACTACTACTACTACTACCACCGCCACCACGACTAC
>CAJNJA010038831.1:5135-17578 GCA_905231915.1 Symbiodinium necroappetens | reverse complement strand
CTACTGCTATCGCTACTGCTACTGCTGCCGCTACTGCTACTACGATTATCGGTGCACTGCCACCTTCACTGCTAGTACGTACTGTAGAGGCCGCAGCTACTCTCCAGACGTCTACGATCCTAGATCTCTTGTTTCACTCCGACTGCTCTCACTCCGCAGACTGTGCATTGCGGCAGCTTGCAGGACATGATGTCGATGGCAGAAAATGACCTCATGTCTGAGTTTGGGTTTCTATACTTGTCGGTCAATTTCAGGGGTCCTTAGCCTGAAATCAAGGTATCTCACACCAGGGATCCCCATGTCGGCTTGCTTAGGAGTCCTTATATGGCAGGTCCAGAGGGTCCGACTATCTAACGAATTTCGTAGGACCGCTGATCATCCGAAACTCGCATCTGTTTTTGCTCGCTTCCTGAGGGTTTTAAGACAGCTTTAGAGGGCATGCCCTCACAGTCTCTCATCTGCAGGACTCTGGACTTTCAATCTTGTGGCCCATGCTTTCGGAGTTTTCATACCTACTTCATACCTACAGGCCCACTCAACATCCCCAAGGATTCAGAAAGTATGTCAGACGTCTACCAGTCCTTTCACGCACGTACCCTTCTTCTTGCTCCGGCAGAGCCCCGAAGAGAGCGACAGGTTAAGGAATACTTCGTCGAGTTTTTTGTTTTCAGGGCCCTAAACCCTAAACCCTAAGCCCGAAAAAAGTTCTAAAGCCTGAGGTGTTCTGGGTGGTTTCCTTCTAGGAGTGTGGGTAGGCGTGGGGAGTTCCAGGAAAAGAGGAATCCTGGCTTTTCAGAAGCTATATGCTAGTAGGATCCTTATGACAAGAGCCCCAAAGTCAGGATACCTGTTCCCGCGAGTTCCCTGTAGTAATGCTAGTATAACAGCTGAACATCCACCTAGAACCCGGGCCCATATTGTGCTCGCTATCAGCAGCAAAGGTATCAGCAGCTCCTCGTGGAGGCGATTCCGCGAGAGTCCCAAAGGCTCCTGGGCTTTGATCCCCGAAGAATTTCGAGCACTATAGGGGTAGTTCTCTAAATTAGGGTCCCTTTTAGGTCCCCAAAATAGTACGGCACCCTTATAAAAGGGACCCTAAAAGGGACCCTGAGTTAGAAAACTACCTATATCCAGGCTCCTTATTACAAATATATGGTACAATAGACACGATTTGGGGTTCCTGATTCTAATTATAGTATGATATATGCCAGACAACCCTGTTCTAGGTATTAATGCCCTCATGTTAGATGGTTTATGGTCTTCGGGGCGGGATGTGGGATGTTCGAGTATCAGGGTGTTGCTGGTTTCTTTGCTGTAGTGGTTGTGGGGCTTGGGCAGTCTGGGTTTGGACCCGGCGTGTTTTTCTCGGATGTGGTTTCTTTTGGTGTGGTTTGTGAAGTTCTGGTCGTGCGATTTGTCCAAGGCCTCAGGGAGTTCAAGTCTTGAGAGGTCTGAGACCTGCCTGGACAAGTATTCTCACGTAGCTGTGGTCATGTAGGCCCCTGACTGATGAACACCCTCTCTTTGGGGACCTGACGATTATAGGATCCTTAAAATGTTGAGTGGCTGGGCTTCCTGAACCAGGGGTCTACAGTAAGTCTTGTACCCCAGACCCCTGCTTGCTGGCGATTTGTGTGGTTGTGCAGTTTTTTTTGCGAGTCGATGCTTTTGTTTTCGGTTCGCTGACTCAGCTGGACCGTCTCTGCTTATTTGCAGTTCGGGCATGTGGGTAAGCTGGACTAGTTTCGTGTGGGTGTGTATTTTCTCCTGACTGGGCTGGTCCGGGTGTAAGAGCGCAAGATGGACAAATAGCCAGCAAACGGCTTCAAGTTTTGGCTCTCAACATCTAGATGCTTCGCATAACCACTACAAATACTTATATATCATTAGTATATCTTCAAATCCCGTTCTTGTTACTAAGGCTCCTACACTAAGTCAACACTACACTGAGGCCTTGGGCCGTGCGTTTCGCTGCTGGCGCCCTCGCGGGCGCGACAGCGACGACGCTCACGTGACGTGATGCCATCACGGATGGGTTAGGGTTTAGGGTTTAGGGTGGGTTAGGGCAAGGGTTAGGGTTTAGTGAGTGAGTGTAGCTTCCCGAAAGGACTCAAGTAAAATTGACTTTTGGGGCCAAACATCTACTTAGAGCCTACTACAATGAGAGTTGAACACTTCCTGGACCAAGAGAGGGTTAACAAAGGGCTTGCATGATAGGGTTAAGGGCAACTTCGTGCGCGAAGAGCCGGCTGCCCAAACTGAACAGTGTGTCGCAGCACCAGAAGAGTGAGTATACAGTGCTTAGGGCAACAATGTCCATTGCCATATTGGCAAAGCTTTCCAAGACTTGGAGGCGAATGTCGAGGTTGAGGAACAGAGGCGGACACAGAGCCATGTGTAATGACTGGGGTTCAAGGCACCGATGTGCATACCCTACCTACGAGCCTCTTGCCAAGTTGTTTGTGCCTGTAAGTTGGGGCGAGTAGAGTGAGTTGTTTGTTGTGATGTGGTTTCCCAACCCTCGCCTGACGTCGAGCGCGAGGGCCAAAATGTCGGGGTAAGTAGCATCTGGCATGAAAGTCTCGGGGACGGCGCCTAAGGCAGCCAAGAACAGGTTGAGTTCGTTGGATCTGGGTCGTTTCTGGGCTCCCATAAGAGCACGCCATGGCCGCAAGCACTACCCTCAAGGGACCCATGATTTCGAGAAGTCCCCCACACGAAAAGGCGGCAGGAAGATGCTGGGCCGCGTCAGACTAAAGCTGTGTTTCATCTGCGTAGGCCATATCCTGACAAGTGTGTGCGTGTGTGTGTGTGTGTGGGATTGGCTTGGCTGTGCGATCTCTATCTCAATAGTCACTAGACTCCTTTCCCATGAGCTGTACAGTTAGTTGGGACTTGGCTCAGATGACAAACTTTAGGATCTAGACAGGAGCCAACTGCGACGCTCCAAACCGCTCCAAAGCTACACATGCAGTACATGCCGAGCATGAAAGATGCAAAGCCCAAGGCTGAGATAAGGCCCCAAGCATCCAGCACTCTCCCAAGGTATCCCTTGGAAGCTTGCCAGCACTTAGTGCTGTTCCCTCGTTTCAACAGGCTCACAGCCTGTGCAGGATCGAGGCGGCGCATGAGATGCTAGTTCGATGCATGCTGCGCTCGCACACCTTGTTGGTCATTTATCCCGTTTTTGAGGGTCCTGATCTAATCTTTTGTTATTCTCGGAGATTGAAATAACAGCATCCTTGTATAGTCCCGTCCATACACACACATATATATAGAGAGAGAGAGAGAGAAAGAGATAGATGAATGGATGGATTTCATAGATGGATGGTTGTTGTTGCACAATATGACCAAACTAGGTCTGTAGGGTGAAGGCATAGTTTATGAGGTTAGAATCCATAGAAATTGCTATCCGGGTTTCAGAAGGAGTTTCGTGCTTTGTTCAGGGATCTTGGGTTTGATTTTTTTTTTGAGGGGAGGGGGGGGGGGTAATTTCTTCCTAGCTCAGAGAGACTCGTCTACCAATGGAAACCTTGCAGGGCCATCCGTACTGTTTTCCTGCGTGTCAGGGTGCCCATACCCTCAGCACGAACTCCTGTAGTATCCGCTACAGGAACCCGGAAGTTTAAATGTACCATCAAAGGAGCCCCGACACCCTTTAACGGAGGGCAGAAACGAAAAATCCCCATTAAAAAGTAGCTTCAAAAACACTGGGTGTTCTTTCGGAGTATTCTACGTTTGTTTGCTTAAGCCTGATTGGTCATCAGCAATACTGTTCGATTGTCATGGGTCTGAGGGGCTTATATGGCATGCTCGGGATTGAGGGCTGGGTTCGGTGTCTACTGTAGTGGTTTCAGGATTTAGGGCCACCATGCGCTTCAGTGTTGCAAGTGCCCTCGGAATCAGAAGCCGACCATAGAAGTCTGAGTCCCTAAAGATGTCATTTGGCAGGGCTCACTAATATCATCATTGTTCAGTAGCCTACACCAAAATAGGACTTATCTAATTATGGAGACCCCTTTTATCGATCATACACCAAAATTAAGACTTATCTAGTTATGAAGACCCCTATATCAATCCGCCCAGGATCTCCTCCGTGCCCAGATGGCGATCAGCATGACGCAACTTGGCCGTCAAAAGCTGAGTCGTCTGCTAAGGGCAGAGGATAGCATAAAGAAAGGATATGGGCGTGTTGCACAGCATATTATATTGGAACCTGAACATGGACCCTAACTCGTAGGAGTCTCATTACAAGCATCCCTAAGTAGCAAAATCACCCCTCAGTTTGTCTAAATACGTGAAGCCTCAGCTTTTGCAGGTCTCTTTGGGAACGGATGCCACACTCGTCCTACACATCGGCGGCCGAAGACATCGTGCGGCATGAAGGTGCGGCTGCTTTCAGTTGTCCGGCCTTCGGCTTACGGGCGTTTAAATTAGGGTTTTAAGGGCTTCGGGTATAGGGTTTAGAGGGGTTTGTAGGGTTTAGGGTATTAGGGTGCATGCCTCCTTGGCTGTTCGGTTGACATGTTGCATGTTGAATGTCTCTGCGCTCTGATGCACAGATTCCGCACAGCCGAACTCGCACCTTGATCCCTCCAGCTGGAGCCACGTTTCTAAGTCGGCCCCCAAAGAAATTTAAAACGCAACAGTTCAGACCCCGCGCTGGTTACCACCCGACCCCATGACACTGGGCATTGAACTTGTTCACTCCTTGACTCTGCGCGGCTCGAGGCCGATATCGAGGCAAATCAGAGACGCAGTTTAGTCAGCCATTACATAATTTTGTTCAATGAAGTAAGCTACGAAAAGCTGTGGGAGCCTGGCTTGACCGCTCGTCGGTTCCCGAAATAGGGTTGAGTGGATGTTTTTGGGTTGCCCAGCACCCGGGTTGCAGGGCTTTGAGGGGACTTATATGGTTACAATAGCGGCTGCTAAGGTTAAGGATTGTTTTGGAGTTCCAGAGGCGGTTACTGGTTTAAGGCATATCCGTTATGGTCCAGATATCTCCCACTTTCTGGTTTCAATCACGAGGGCCAGGTGTTCAGCAGCAGCCATGTGGGCAATCTCAAGAAGGTCTACCCGCTTCTACGTATACCCAAATTATCCATGTCCTATCTAATCCGACTTTGTAAGACAAACACAAGCCCCACACCGCCCGAAATCACAAGTCACTAGCACAATTTGGAGTCATCCTCGTGGCCGCCCATTGCGCACGGTGGTTTGGCCTGCTCCTCGACGCCGGGAAGCAACGGTTTCGTGGCTAAACTCGTTCAAAAACGTCATAGTACTATTATGAGTCCTTCAATGTGATTCATATTCAACCCTTCCAAGCCCTCATAGGTCTTACGAAGAGCTCTTCAGTTATGGTACCCTTATACAACCGCAGAGCACTGTTGCAAGCTGGAGCCCTTATAAAAGCCTATATAAGAATATGACGCTCATGAGTCCTTACAAAGTCCTATAAAAAATCTTATGAAAAGCTCATGAGGTTCCTAAGCGCCCTGAAGAAATCCTCCCTCCGACCCAAGGAGCGAGAACGATGCCCTTCTCCGCGCCGGCTGGCGGACGCCGTGGCTTGGGAGGCCGACGAAACTGCAGCTTTTAGGTTCAGGGTTTAGCGCGTCAGGCTTCCTGGGATAAGGATGATGGATTTGGGGCGTAGGGCTTGGGGTGCGGGGTTTGGTTGGGTCCAAACACAACCAGCCACCCCGCGCAACTCTCACGCAACAATCCTTTCTATTAGAGGTCAGGGTTTTAGGGTTCACCGCGAGCTGAAGGATCATGGCAGTGTGGCTGCAGTGCTGAAAACGAAAGATTTGGTTCAGGGTTCATATATTAAAAGTTCTGCTGCTTCGGGATGCTAGGCATGCTTTGGAGTTTGAGGTTCTTGGAGGCTTTTCTATTTTTGGCCGCACCGGCGGCTTAGCATGTAGGGTTTCTAGGCTCAGGAGTGATTTAACGCTTTAGCGTTCACCAAACCTTACAAAAATCAGAGGGCCATCAAATCAAATCCATTGGTTCATTCTGACTCTGAAGCTATTTGAGCTTGATGCTCCGATCCAACTTGCATGCTTAATCACATTGTGCTGCTTCTTCGAATCTTCATATGCAAGAGGTCTAGGTCCGGCTGCCAAAATAATGCTAATCTACATGCATAGCGAAATCGCTATGTCGTGCGTCGCGGCTGACAGATACTGAGTCCGTGTGAGAGAGAGAGAGAGAGAGAGAGAGGCACTTAGACTTAGACCTCTTGGGAAAGCAGTGGAGGCTCCTGGTTTGATCCCCGAGGCGAGGCCCTGCTAGTCTTAGTCTTCAAGATATAGGAGTTGGAGCAATTGGTACTGGTGTCCCTTACAGCTTCCGCATGATGACACATGCATACATGTACGTACATTAGAATATATCTGTACGCATATGTATTGATGTATTTGTTTATGAGTGCGTATACTATTCATGCATGTGTATGTATAAACATGCATGCATTAGTGTTGGTGTACAGATATTGTTTTGATGGCGTAATGTATATGTGTTTACATATATAATATATATATATGTATAATTATAGATGTCTGTAATCACTTGTCCGATCGCCAAGAGTTCCAGCTTTGTGGTTACATGTTCTGGTTTTAGCACTTAGTGGTTTAGGTTACCCATGCTGATAAGGGGTTTAGGTTTTTTGGATCTGTACAGTTTAGGATTCAATTTGTTCGGTCTGCTTTGGGTTGAGTATGTTGGCCTATGTAGAATTCAAGCGATCGCAAAGCGAGTAATCACAAGCCCAACCCACATCTCTCCAGCCCACCGGTTCCAACCCTATCAGTGATTGGTGTTCGGTTGTTGTGCGTTTCTATTCGCAGTTCGATTAAGCTCTGCTGAGTGGCTACGATACGGCTACGAAGTTGTCTCAGCCTTTCTACAAAAAATGAGCTGCAGCCCTCACTCGGGGGCTGCAGCAGGCAGACGTCATGGTCTGGGAGGTGCAGGGTCTTGTCTTGCAAGTTGTTGGGGCTTATAGGGTTGAGGGTCTTAGTCTCAGGGTCTTCTCCTGAAAGTTTGTTTTGCCCAGACCACGACCACAGGAACTTTCGCTTCCCCGGTGCAGTTCAAGGACCGCTTGGGCACAGATGTCGGGTTGATTTGGTGCCTCTGTACAGTCGACAGTCCAAAAAATGACAAGCCCCTCAAACTCTAAACCTTCAGACCGTGTGAGGGGTGTTCTAGGCCTTTGCTGCAAGGCTCCTCAATCAAGTGTGCTCCGAAGTGTTCCGCAGTTTGTCTCGGAAGAAGTACAGCCTTCCATCTTGTCAGGGCGGATGGTGTTCACTGCTGATCACCGAACTGTAGTTGTTCCAAACGCCCGGCGGAAGACCGCCTTGAGTTTCCGGAACGTAGGCGGGGGGAAAATGGTCGTGCAAAGAAAGAAACCTTCAGGCCCAAATATTGCACCACCCATAATAAGGAATATGCCATAATTCCCATAGTATAGGGTCCTTAAGGTCATGCAGGATTTATACTATCCACAGTAGGCTTGTTTCTCGCAGCCCATATCATGTGGTTGCCTGGAGCTTTGCAGTTTTTCAGTGGCCTACGCCGATAGCGAGAAGACTACGGGTTTGTGCCTTTTGTTGCTGGGGAAGACCTCGGGATCAAGGTTGAGAGTTGCAGTTTCAGTCTGAGGGTTAACAAGCACCGAACACCTGGCGATGCGTCAAGTCGCTGTCCACACTCATGACTTATTGGCTACTTGGCTTACTTAAACCGCTTTGGGGTACAGGTTTAGTAGTTCGCGTTGGAGGCCTAGGCCGACGAGCCTTTGTCTGGCGACTGCGCTGCCCAGTCTTTGTTGGGCGTTGGTCCGTTTGCCCTTGGGGGGTTGCTCAAAGTAAGAGCCCCAAGCCCGAGACTCAGAACCCTAAGCCCCGCGAGCTCGACTGGGGTCAGGCTCTAGCCAATCTCCTCGAGGAGTACATGAAGCCGCCACTCGACAGACAAGCAGACTGCGGGTCGAGGCCTCATATGCCCCAGAAGCCCACTTACCAGAATTCACTGGGCCAGGGCTACAAGTATGGTTTATATGTGGTGGTTTATATGTGTTTGAAGCAACAGTAAGCCACCGTACAGGCAAGCGCTTCAGAAGGATATTTGTAAATTCTGAACACTGTACCATACGGCTGTCGTATATTCATCGGATCGTTTTATAAGTGTAAATAAGTTTCCTAACAGCTTGATTTCAAAAAGGGCCGGGTCTTACACCTCAACAGTATAGGGGAACCCTCAGAGGCATCCGTATGTCACGAATGCATCAGGCCCCCAGCTGTACAGGATCAGTTTGACCGTGTGGCGCTCGTTTGGGGGGCCTGTCTTCTCGAACTTTTATTTAAGTATAGCAGTCCGACGAGAACCGGGCCCAAAACCCGACTTTTGCGAACAAACAACGGTTTAGCGAATGAAGCCGCTGCAGAACCTGGATCTAGTCACATAAGCCTTTGTATCACGCGTCGACACGCGCACGCTTGCCCTCAGGCATCCAGCCACGCACTTCATGGGTGCAGCAGCTCTGCTGCGTTTGCGTTTCCGGGACGCTAGTATGCTAATGAAGATGATGCCGCTCTCGGAATCCGTAGGCCTTGGTCACTGAAGACTATAGAAATGCCATTCTAAACCGGAAAAGCGGGAAACCCTGCACGTAGAGTCACAATGTCTATAAGCCCCGTGTGCAAAGCCCAAAAGCCTGTATACCTTATACAAGCCTTATAATAAGCCTTCTAGAACAGCAGACCCATAAGCAGACACTTCTCGCCTTGCAGACAAGGCGAGCGCTGCTCCTGAAGGTTCCTTTCACGCTGCAGATGGCAGTACCTACAAGTCAATAAACAGTGCTGTAAAGGGATTGTGTTGCGGGCTTTAGGGTGTCTTGACTTTGGTGTCATGGGGCAAGGTTTGGGGATTGAGACTTCACGGTTTATAGTTTACGGGGTTTAGGGCTTGTCACAGGGCTCATTCATTTTCGAGCCGAGCTTACCTGGCGCAGGCTTGGCTAGGCGTCGGCTTGGGGTTTAGATTTCGAGGTTTATTGTTTTTGGTGTTTAGGGTTTAGCTTGTCTGGCGGGAGGGTGGGGGGGGGTCGCAATAACTGCGCTGCATCGCTAACATTTCAGACGTATGTGGATGTTCCGGCCTCCAACCTGAAGCTTTCCGGAAAGGCTTCGGCGAATGCAAGTACCTGGACGCAACAAGCCACAATCCATAAGGAAAAGTTAGAAGCAGAATCCGACCATCGAGAGCCACAGGATTGCAAACCCCCGTGACATGTGTGCGTGGCAGGTGCGCCTCTCCTGCCATCGCAGAAGGGGGTGCAGCGAGGGCCAGGCAACGCACCAAGCTGGTCAATAGGGTTGATCCCGTTGAAACCGCGAGTGCTGTCAGATGGCCCAAGCTCGAAACGCGATCTCCTATGTTAAGCTGTAACGACCCAGGCCGAAGCATGTGGCTGAAGCGGGACTGGGGCCTGGCCCCAGTCCCTGAAGAGCGACGCATGCTCTAGCATGCATTTTTCCAGAGCCTCCAAGAAGGCTGGGTCAGACAGAGGTTTCACCAAGCGCAGTCGAAAATGGATGTTTCGTGGCTGTTTGTGACGCCTGCACGGCAACCCCTCCCTTACACACAAGCCCTGAGTGCAACAGCCCTGCAATTACATCCAGGCCCTGCAACCAGAACTGCAGATGCCCACAGCGGCTAACCGGTACAGTGAAGAGGGAGGGGAAGACCCCAAGCCCCCATCTTTGTGATGGTGCTAGGCAAGCTGGTAGTGATAGTGTAGTGGCTCAAGAGAACCCAAGACTCCGAGAGGAAGAACTGCCGGAAGCCAGAAACCTGATTCACGGTGAGGGCAAAGCAGGAAAACAAGAACAACAGTAACCAAAGCCAAATTTACGGAGGCTTGGACGATTCCAGGTTTTCTTTCGGAAATCTTGCTCCTTCTCTTGCTGCCGCATAACACCCATGGCATTATTGAAAGTAATGCTGTATCATGGGCTTATAGTTGGCGGCTCCACTTACTTTACGAAAGTGTACCCCAAACCCTTATTCTAACCATAAACCCAAAGGTCCCTCCAGTTAAGGCTTCCATCCTTCATGTTCGATCGGAAGCTATAGCTTGAAACCAGTAGATTGCCAATCGCGATGTTGCACCTGAACCTGAACCTCTAAACAACCCTCTTCTCTTGAATGTCCGGAATATCCCGAAGTCATCCGAAGCACTTTTGGGATCATCCACCCGGCCCGGCATTCGCGCGACCATCTTGGCTTTTCTTTGTTGCTTCCTGGCCTTCTTCATCGTTTGCATTCTTTCTGTCAGGTTCTGGACTGTCGGCAGCTAGAGGTCAGAGCCGACGAAGTCTTGAGAAACCCACCCGAAACCGAAATTGGTAAGGAAGGTCGCATGGCTTTGAAGCAGAAATACTGTCAAGCTTGGCCTTTTTCAACAGGCTTGTCTTATTTCCGAAACAACACAACCTGGCACGACCCGGTTATCTTGGATGGCGTCTTGAGGGACTAATTTGGGGCTTTAGGGTTTAGGGCCCAATATTGAATGGCTAGTAGTACACATCACAGTTACACGGTTCCCAAGGGTTTCGGTTTCGGGCTTTGGGATCGATTGCAAAGGACACTGATGCAAACCTTTCGCGGGGTCAAATCTCAAAGATTCTACAGTTCAGGGGTTTGGGTTTGGGAGGATTTAAATATTTAGGGTGTCAGTATGCCACGGGCATTCCATATTCCACTGTCTGTTGCACTCGCCGGTACATCATGTAGTGCGTATAGCGTCATCTGTGACATGACATGAAAGATTGAACTATAAATAAAGCCAGTTGGAAGGAACCCCAAACTCACACACATATTCCCCAATAACAGCAAACAGCCTGAGGCTCGCTTGAAGCAATGGCCTTCCGCAGCTTGATCTTCGCCACCGTTGCAGGGTGCCTTTGCAAAGACAGCAAAGTTAAGTTAGATTGCTAAGAGCATTGGGTTTTGCGCAGCTTTTTGTTCCGTCTTGTCGCAGGAGTTACAGAGCCTGACAGAGCATTCTCCCTGGGACCAAAAGATTAAATCCTTCTTCGATTTACATGTCTTCCCTGTGGTTGATATGCACTTTCGACAAAACAAACAGTGTGGTTTGGCATTGCTGACACCGGGTCGTATGGGTGTGTCCTATTGCAGCGTATTCTTGGCAAAATTAGAAATTTTTGGGTTTTTGGTTCCGGTAGAGTCCGTAGAGTTGGCTTGGGACTGCCTCGTGTCGGGACACGGTGATACAGTTTTTTGGTCCACTACACTCACTCGATTCTTGATTCAGCTTGGGTGCACTCCCCGGTTCGATTTCCGTCCCCATGTGTATGGTTGCGCGCGGTCCTCAGAAGTAGATGCAAGCGCTATGTTTCCGCACGGCCCTCTGAAGTAGGAGTCGTGGTGGTGCAGCCTAGTTCACTGCATGACGTAGCAGTCAGCTTTCATTTGACGTTCGCAGCCCTACATTGACACTTCTTGTGCCACATTTCCCTTCATGCCTCGGCTTCGACTCAATCCTGATCGAAGTCGAAAACCTCTTCGGCAAGCAGGTTCGGTCTATGACTCCATACTTATGCCTAAACCCCCTGATTTTATGTAGAATAGCCAACTCTTAATAGAGTAGTATGTATACCGTTACCCCCCCCCCCCCCAAACTCCCAAAGCATGCAAATGGTTGGAACACGTGAACGAAGGCTTGCAGCAAGCGAGGCGGCGCTCCGTGGCAGTGCCATGCCTTCTCAAGTAGCTTCATGTTTTTGTTTTCTGGACTTGGCGAGACTGTGTATAATGAATATATATATATATACACACACACATACTAGATATACATATATATATATATGCGGCTCAGGGTTGAGGGTTCGAGGTTTTTTGGATCGGGAGGGAGGGCGGCATATGGTTGACAGCAGCGACAGATGGTACTTCATGGTTTGTTGGTTTCTGCCGGCTTTGTCAAGAATGACGAGGACCACACCCTTTTCTTCTCGTCTATGTAGGCTAAACGAGTTTGCATTCACATCCTAACCCCTAAAGCCCTAAAGGCCCTCCTGTTTGGACCACCGTCTAAATCTAAAACCCCTTCTGTCAACCGAGAACCTTACGGCCCCGCCCCCCCCCCCCNNCCCCCCCCCCCCCCCACCCGCCCACAAAATGCAAATGGAGCCCTTAATCGAAATTCTGACATTAATGTAGAGGTCTGACGAATTTCTTGTAGAATTCCTTTTTGGTCCCCGTACATAGTTATTGAATTGTATCATACACCCTAAACCCCAAGCCTTTAAGCCCTGGTATCATATGTCCTAAGCATCCCTAAACGACTTATACATTGATTCGAATCTCTGAGGCGCACTCCAGTGCAGCGGTTCTGGCAGCCT
>CAJNJA010038820.1:0-28319 GCA_905231915.1 Symbiodinium necroappetens | reverse complement strand
ACAACGACAGCAACAGAAGACTTACCAAGAGCAACAGACGACACAACGCCACAACCCACCCGACACCACCACCACCAACAACAACAACAACTACTACTACTACTACTACTACTACTACTGCAACAACTGCTACGGCCACGAAAGTGGACCGTCGGACCCTGGACGCGCCCGGCTTGAAGCTAGAAACGGCTGCCACAAAGGATCGACGAGAGAGAGTGCCATGTGGTGCCGTCGGCGTGCCCTGGCAGAACGTACTTTCAAAAGTCGAGCCACGTTTGCCGTAGCTATGGAAAACCTAGGTTTGTTCCAACGTAATCACACGGCCGCCTGGGGGTTCTACCACCCCAGCGACAACCTATTCGCAGCGACAACCTATAGGTTCTGCAAAGCCAGGGCAACATGGCGAATATGTATATATATATATATATGATGTACAAAAAACTTACATCTAACAGATGGTATATGTTATGTACACATCCCCTTGTATATGCGTATGAATATAAACATAAGTATACGAATATAAATATATGTGTGTATATATATACATACATACATGTATGTATATACATGACATATTATATACTCTACTATACATATATAGGCACGGGGGGAGTGGGGTGGGGTGGGGGGGTGGGGCAGGGCGGGGTGGGGTCGGGTGGGGTGGGGTGGGGTGGGGGTGGGGTGGGGTAGGAGGGGGAAAAAATAATGATAATGGGGGGTGGTGGGGGGGGGAGGGTGGAGGGGGGAGGGGGGAGGTGGGGAGGGGGGAGGTGGGGGAGGAGGGCGAAAAAATAATAACAATAAGAAAAGTGGGGGGGGCGTGGGGGTGGGGTGGGGACGGGGGGGTGGGGGTGGTGAGGGGGGGAGGGTGTGGAGGGGGGGTCGGGTGGGGGGTAGGGGTGGGGTGGGGTGGGCAAGAACGGCGCTGGTGTTGTCAGACAGACTCTGAGACAAGACAAAATTTTTATTTTTTCTTTTTGAAGGGTGGAGGGGGGGGATGCGGGTACTAGTATTGGGCAACTCGAGCGTACTACCACCACGATACGCGAATCCGAGCCGACCCTCGAACAAGAAAACATTATTATTTTTTGGTTTGGCGGGTGGAGGGGGGGCGGGTATCATTTTAATTTTTTTTGACGGGTGGGGGGGGGCCGGGTATTATTATCGGGCAACTCGGGCCTACTACAGGAAAGAACCTTCCCCCAGGATCATCATCATTATTATTTTCAGAGGTCTCCTGAAAGCAAAGAAGAAAAAATAATAATAGTACTGCCCCCGGGGAGGGGGGCGCGAAAAAAAAATAATAAAGGCCCGTGGGAGGCTCCCATTATTTGTTCGCGTGCTTCCTGCCCCCGCAAGCCCGCATAAAGCCCAGTTGCAGACGGATGGTTGAACAGGAGCCAGTTGACTGTATTCGGACGCCAGCCTCAGTTGCTGCCTACTCGTACGTCGCATCATGCTGCTGACCGCCAGTGACATGCGATCCTGTCAACATACACGTTCCGCTTGTGCATCAGCAACCATGTCACTTCTGCAGCCTTCGGGGGTTGCTTCAGTAGCTGTGCACTGTGCACCGCGCAAGAAGGTTGCAATAAAAGCTTTTCAAGGCGGTTGGTCATCATGTACAACTTGCGAACCGGTCAAAATCTGAACTGTCCTAGCACCAGACGGCAGTTCACACTGCTAGACTGTATGCTACAGTATCAATGCAATCCTACGGCCAGCCTGTACGCTGAACCCCTTTATGACTATGTCACTGTCCTGCGACTGACAGTGAACTGCATCCTGACCTGCCAAGGAGCTTTTGGCCCTTGCCGGCGCAAATGTCAGAGCCCAACTGCGATCGGAGTCGGTGCTTGCTTAATCTGGGCCCCCCCTTGTGTACGCTGGCTCAGGGCAGGGGCGATATAGATGGAGCACGGTATGCAATTTATTCAATTGAGAGTGACGAAACGGTCGGTCAGTGAGTACATTTCAAGCATTAAAGAATACACACGGCTCGTAGTACTCACGTGAGACTCACCCTTCTCTGCCTGACAGTCTTTGCGCTTTGATTGCGCAACCTCTTTGTGCGGCGTGTTTTCGGTGCAGTTCTGGTCTACGGACTACCTTGTAGGGGGTGTGAACGAGTTCGGAAGAAAAAACCTTCCTTCTGCTGGGTTGGCCAGGTTCAGGTCCTTGCGACGTCCCGTCCCGACGGGACTGGGCTCTGGAGCTGACAAGACAGCCTTCTTTCTCCCCGAAGGCGTCTCCAAGTCCGCATGCGCAACTATGCCTGGCATGGAAACCAGGAACTGGCCCCAAGCCCACTCGCCCATTCTCATTTCTACTCCGAAGCAAATCCAAAAGGGCGAATACTCGAAAGCTCCCCATGCGATGTTACGGCTTTTATCTGCCTGATCAGCCAGATCTGCAGGCTCCGCATTGCGAAGGGAAGGGCTGAAGGGCTCCGTGCCAGTCTTCGAGTAGCAGGCACGAACCGAAAACAAGACTATGGAGAGTCCTTTGAGAAAGTCTAAGTTCTAAGTGAATGTCTGCGGAGCTTCAGTGGTAGCTTTAGTTACACAAGCTCGAAGCTCATGCGATCTTGATGAATGCAGCTTTGTGCCGACAACTGACTTTGCTAAAGGAAGCTAATCAAGCTGTCCCTTGTTGACAGTACTTGTGTTGGAGCCTGAATGGAAGACTCGCGGAGGCAGTAGCGGCAGCTGACGGAACCTTCGTCCCTTGGCCAACCCTGGGGCGAGCAATGACCATCCATGATTGGTCCTGCAGAGTCTTGATCTCTGCCACAAGCGGCCAAACTCACATCGCCTGCAACGGACAACGGAACCATCAACCTTCTTTCTTCGCCCAAGCTTATTGCAGCCAGAGGTGGGAAACTCGAGCCAATCACAACTACTACTGCAGTATGGTGTGGCTTCAATCTGAGCTTTGAGATCGTCGACCAACACTAAAGCTGAACCTTCGGCTCGGTCACAACGTCTTCTGTCTGAACCTGGTCTTTGAGAACAAGAAATGGAAGCGCTTCGACTCATTCCATCAGGATCAGTCTCCTTAAACAACCACGGGAGGACCTGCTCCTAGCTACGGTATGCTACGGTGACCTCATTGGGTCCACGCTCGTGCTCACCTGGTCCACTGGTGTGACTTCAGATGTTCGTCTAAAGTCTAAAGACATGACAGTGAAGGCTCTTGCTCTTGGCCGCAGAAGTCCCGAAACAAGGCAGACAGGCTCTTTGACAGAAGTCCAAATAGCACAGTTTTAGATGGGACTCCTGAGTTCTCAGCATACTGTGTGAGCCGAAACTATCCCTGGCCCAGAATAATCAGGGCCGGTGACAAATTGGACCAAGCGCTTCGGAAGGTCAATTGGTAAAGGGAAGAGTTTTCGGCGAATTTGGCGAAGTCTCAGGTCAACCTCGGCTCTCTGCGAAGCGCCGTCAGAGCCCTGGATGCGACGGCAGGCCATTAGCATGCCTCTCTGAGCGACCGGCCTCGGTGCTACTCGAATGCCTCTCCGAGACATGGACAAGACGCATCGTTCCCTGACTTTCATCTGGGCATGGCTATGCCGCTACTGCCGCGAAGATCCGGCCTGAATGCCCTCGGATCCTTCCTGGCAGATTTTGCGCTTTGCCTACATTTGGCTCTCTAGACTACATAGGAGTCTAGACGGTGATCATCACAGGAGTCCTCGGGCTGACCCAGGTCACCCACATAGAACACTTCCTCAGCTTTCGGTCTGAAGTCCAAGGGTTCAGTTGGATTTGTCAAACTGCAGAGCCGAGCGTACAGTAAAGAAACATTTCCGGCCACCGGCGAGAAAGGGACAAGACATGACTCAGACATGACTCACGTCTCTTCGAAACTGGGACTCCTCCTACAAGCGGAGCTTACTGTCCTGCGGAGTCCTCAAAGGCACCCAACGTTCCGAGAAGTCCAAAGTGAAATGAGAGCTGGCAGCCAAGCGTCCACCTCGGTGTCGTGCAGCGTCATGAGCTGGCTTGGCTGCTGCTCCTCATCAAAGAGACGACCATAGATCTTATCTGCCTGTGTCATGATACAGAATGATACACATGGTGTTGTCTCGAGGCTCATCCTTGGACCTAGGACGGAACCACCGATCGGCCAGCTCCGGCCACGTTTGCTACAGTCACCATCCCAAAGACAAATGTGCCCATGCGCACTCGATCCGCCAAGACTGCCTGCGCCCACAGGCGCCGTCCCTCGGAAGGACGGGCGCCACGCATTGTGTTTGGATTAATCCTTGGCGAAGCCCCAACGTGAGAGAGAGAGAGAAAGAAAGAGAGAAAAAGAGTGGGCGTGCTGAATGTGTCTTGAGTATTCTGCTTCAGCTCTTCATATCACATACAGCCGCAGGTCTGTGGAAGACACCTCGGGCATCACGGTCTCCTCTCGCTCCGTCTCCGAGGATCCGACTGGCTGTTTGAATGTGGCATCACGTAGGCACCTCTGATGCACGAGTCAGGGTCCGGGTTCTGAAGACGTCATGTCGTTGACTCATCGTTATTGCGAGGTGTTGCTATCACTGGCAGGTCGGCCAGGACTGCCCTGCATACCAAGCAGGTTGACTTGTAGCCAGGAACTCCCATGCAACTCTACAATGTTCTGACACAAGCCCCTCATAACACTTCGGCACCGTATTCATGTGCACATGCACACGGCTGCAGAGAGAACGAGAGCGAGAGCGAGAGCGCGAGAGTGAGAGCGAGAGAGGTCAGGAGGTCCGCGTGAGGGGGTGGAGGGGTGGGTGAGTGTAGGAGTGGGGGGGAGGTTTGGAGGGTAAGGGGGAGGGGAGAAATGAGAACGGAAAGGCACAGAGGAAGGCAAGAGTCAGACAGACAGCATTTCTAATGAAACGAAGACCGCTGTTGACTCTATTCTTCCGTGCCCAAGGCGCTGCCCACTCGCAGCACACCCGCGTTGTCCATAGCAACAATGGGGCCATTGTGCGTGATGTCTATCACGCCAAGCCTGTTCTGAATAGAAGAAGAAGCAGCGCTCGGGACTCACAATTCCAAGCTTCAGGGAAGTGCCTTAGAAGGATTCACTGCCTCACGCATAACATCGTCAGTTTGCGAGAAGCCGTCACAGTAGCTGCTTGCACACGTCCGGATATGCCTCACTGTGCGAGCCAGACGGACGAACCCAGGCGCCCACATGAGAATCGCAATCCCAACGTCACTTACTGTATAGGGCATATAAATCATATAGTCTTGTAGAAAAAGCTCCGGCCTTGTGGTGGCATCTTTGAAAGTCGCCAGGTGATCGGAGTTGAGCTAAGGTCGACATGCACTGTTGTAGGATCATGCGCACAACAGCGCTTGGCTTCAACCAAGAAAGCGCTGTTCCTTTGTGGACAGCTAGGTTGCTGACTGCATAGAAACCCGAAACACAAAATTGGAACCAAAGCCTCAAGCTTCTATGTTGAGACGAGCTCTTGTTACTTCGTCCTACAGCTTGACACGCTCATCTTGGGAATAGCTGGATGCTGCCAAGCATCTTCGGCCCTGTACCTGCTGCTCAGATGGACCTCGAGATCGTGAAGTGTGAAGCGTCTGAACACAAGCACCAAATGGCTCGTGTGAAGCCCTGTGAAGCGAGGCGCAAGGTGCCTTTACCCAAAGCTCCCGGGTGCAAAAGAAAGAGCCAACCGAAGCCGAAGCCGAGCCTTGCTGAACCCGGACCACACACACGACAGCCTCCATGTAGCATGTAACAGCAATGATCTGGCCAAAGCGGGGCCTGAGGAAAAAGAAAAAAAGCACGCAGGCATGGCCGGGCCTGATCTTCCTCCGACCTGAGCAGCTTTCAGGCTGGCGGCGATGCTCTGGCTCAGTACAGCCGTTTATCCATCTGAACTTCCGGCCGGCTTCAGCATGGGCCACAATGCGAAAGTGCCGGAAGGACCATAAACCAAGTGGTGAAACATCCCGTCTGAGCCCCCTGACGATGCGTTGTCTTGGCCTTCAAGTGCCGAGGCAAGAAAGAAAGTACAGTTTCTGTGATCTCTGATCTCATGCTTTCGAACTGACAAGTTTTGCCAATCTCGGCACACCAACCCATAGTTCTGAAATGACCTCTGAGTCGATACACAAGAGAAGACCTGCCCGTCTAAGCCTGCGCGTCACTCAGACAGGATCTGAATCCCAGAATCTTGATACAAAAAAAAAGCAGGTGTCAACTTCCACTCAACCCCTCGCGCCCTCGCGTGGCCTTCTTGCGGCGGCTCGAGCATGCGATACTGAAACCAGTCGGGGTGTTCTGCAGCGAGCGATGGAGTGGCGTCCCGATTTGTTTGGGTCACTGGCACAGGGCTTCTGTGGTTGGGTTCGAATTTCGAAGATAGCCATTCTAGGCAGTCTCTAGCAGGGGCCCCCTGGATTTCAAGCCTCTGACCATGCGCAGGCCATACCGGATTGAAGGCTTGTTGGTACTACTGGCTGGCATACCAGTGGAACTACAGAGGGTCTTGCTAGAAGGCTGCGCGTGCGACTTCAGACAAGTCTTCGAGTGAGTTGCAGAATATGATGTCAAGAAGAGCCGGACGCTTGCAGGCAGCTGCCACGATTGCGACAGGTAGAGAGCCTCATTCCCATTGACGACGTCAACTAGAACCCGCTGTGGCAGAGCCTTGCTTCAGCCACTTCTTGAGGAAACCTTCGCGCTCCTGACCAGGCGACTTACCACGGTTTCGGGGCCTTAGGGCTCCGGAGGTGTTGCCAGCGGTACTCGGTGTTAAAGCCTGGAGCTGCAGGATTGATGAAAGGGTTGCTGACACAAGTTGCTTTCAAGGTCGTCAAGCCTTGAGGCCTTGATGCAGAATAAAGAGCCACAGTGCTGTCAGGCAAAATGAACCACAGAGAGTCGAACCGCAGTAGAACTGAAATCCATGCTTGTTCAGAACGGGCCGCAAAGCCGCAATTTCCATCCGGCAATTGTTGCATACCAACGCCCCAGCATTAACGAAGCCAGGCGATTCAAACTCATGACAACCGCTGCCTACACACAGAAAAACATGGATTCGAAAGTCGCCCTGAATTCCGAAAGGCCGGCGCGCCAGCGGGCAACTGTCAACTGCCGACTTCGTGTCCTGCAAACGCAGCGGCATCAGAGCAAGGAGTTCTGCATCCCAATACGGAATCTCGAACTTCCATGCCTATGATAACCTGCCATGTCCAACTCCCGATTGAATTGCGTGAGAATGACATATCAGAAGACGGCCTGCAGAGCAAAGAAGGACTTCAAACGACTGTCGGAACAGAGGTGTGCAGCCACGCAGGCTGCGGCGCGCACATTCCAGCGTTGACTGTAACATAAACTCAAACCCGTGGTTGCGACCGCAAGAGATCCAAAGGTCCAGGGCCATGGTGAGCATATCATTGAGAGCATCGACGACGTTGATAAGGCCTGGGCGAAATCTGTACCCTATCGAGGCTGGAACCTTTGGATGGCTTCGGGGTGCAATGGGCTATCGCGGCCAAAGGCAGGCCATGCCAAGATGCTCGCACCCTGCTAATCTGATGACCTGGATGGCTAATGCAGCGAAGAAGCAGAGGAAAACGTCAAGGTCGCAGTTGCCCTTGGCGGATGTCTTTCGTGCAAATGCAGGAATCTGTCATCCGTTGTATTTCGGGTAAGTGCCACGGTTAGGTGTTCAGGATTGGTTGATGCGAAAGTATGACAGTACACAATAGTGCACATCAAGAGCCTGTAGTCGGGCCTCAAACTGGGGTCACGTGTCCGAACAGGGTTTTGCGAAGCTTCAGACTCCTTACACCGAAGGCCCCTCGACGTCCCTGCCCTCCAGCCCTCATGTCACAAGCCGACAGCGCCACTTTGCCTACTAGCAGATCGATTGAGTCATTGTCTCAAATGCAGCAAACGAAAAGCAACATGAACAGCAAGGATCTTGGAAGCATGAGCTGAGTCACTGCAGCTCCGATCAGATCTTGCGCGACGGACAAGGCATCCTCAGACGCGAAGAACGCCTCGTGCCCAGGAAGGTCGTTTGAGTCAACGACTGCAGGGCTGGAACTGCGAACAACTTGCTCTACCGCGTGACGTGCGCTGACCCTGTGATAAGCTATGATGCAGCTCAAACCAGCTCTACATGTTCTAAAAATATCTGTTGGACCTGTTGGATGATGGGAGAGTCGGCCGTGCAGCGGCCCCTTTGCAGACCCTTCGCAACTGCGAGGTCCTGGTCCCCAGCAGCTTATGTCCTAGTCCTAGCTGCTTCCAAGCTGCTCCTTGCTCCTTAGCTCTGAGACGTTGGAAACTGGAGTGTAGCGACGAAGCGAAAGTTTAAATCCAGGATGCGAGTTGCTCCTGCCTGTGGTCTCCGCTTACATTCTGATGCATAGCTATCAGGTTTTGAATTTTCTATATCTCCCATGATGGCTGGCGAGGTAATGAGCTGGGACTGACCGGAAAGTGTGTTGCCGACAGCACCAAGAACAATCAACATTGAAACTCTGGAGTGTTGTTGACTGGAAAACAGAGCTTCCACTCAGATCCACAGCTGTGGGTCCAGGATAAGATGCTGTGGGTCTCGGGGATTTCTGCCAGGCATCGCACGTTGTCGCTTTGCCAGCGCAGCCCATCGCAAGTCCAGCAGCGCATCCACAGGCATCCGCGATATCGTACTAGGCTGGTGAATGTGCTGAAAAGCAGAGTTCTTGCTTTCTAAGGTTCCTGCTTGTTAAACTGTCAAGGATCCTCAAATATCTCGCGCCCATCATCGCCTATCTCAGGTTCATCCTTTGCGTTGCAACCCCCAGCCCCTGATTAAGTTCAGCGGAAGGCAGAAGATCTGGACTCCAGACCTTCTTGCGAGTTCCTTCACATGCAACTCTAAAACCCTGAGACCTCCAAAAACACACCTCAACCGAACCCTCAACCCGGCAAACCCACAAATCCCCGATGCTCCCCTGAATTGCCGCTGAGCGCGAGGAAAGCGAAGATATCGTTGGCGCAGTTTGCTGGCTCCTCCAGCTCGCCCATGCAATCGCCTGTCATGGCAACCACCTGGAGAGTTTGGAACAAAGGGCTTGGGGCTTGGGATTTAGGGTTACGGCCTTAGGGTTTTGTAGGGCTCAGGGCTGTGGGCTTTTTGCTTTAGGGATTCGCAGTTGAGACTCCAATTTCCTTGTGTACAGGTGCTTGCTGCAACGCCGGAATTTGACACAGGAGGCTTCTCCGAAACAGCCCTGGGGCCCTGGTGGCCCTGGAGGTTTCTTGCAAGTTGGGGCATCTCCAATGCGAACCAGGAACCTGTGCCGCCGCATCGACGATGTCCGAGATCATGCATGCGGTCCTGAACAAGAGGTACTGCGACTCTTGCGAATGGAAAGACTGCCTGGCAGAAGTACCCTAAGAATATTCTAGATCAGGGTGGATCCCCCCCTCATTTACGACCTGTACAGTGGGATCCCCGAGTGAGTGGATGACTCGGCCGCACAGCTCAGCTCGGTTGCTCCTGAGGTTCCAGTGTTGATCTGTGGGAAAACTTCCTGATCCTATGCACGCTTTCAGCTTGAGGCACGCGGCACAAATGCCCGGGACATGGTCATTTCGCCCAGAGTTGTTTGCGGTTGCTTCCAATTCTTCAAGTTAGGGGCCGAATGAGCCGAGCGAATCGATAAACATCCGAGCATGCTCCATGGAGCTTCTCGCCTCTCGGCACACCATGGAGGATCATAGATTTCCTCAGTTTTCAAGCTCTGCATCGGCTGAACGCTGTGCAAGCAACCGGTGACTACAGAAGTGCAGCATGTAACTCCTCACGACTTTGCCGAAAGAGATCGCCCGAAAGTGTGCCCAGTTGCGGTTTTCTGCGCCCAGAGGATCCAGCCATTGATGGTACCGGGACGGAAGCCTGAATTTGAGCGTGGGCAGGGGTTTTGCAGGTTCAGCTTTCCAGGTTGAAGCCCAGGATTGAAAAGTGCAGCTTGGCAGTAGCACAACGCGGAGAACAAAAGGTTCAATGCGCGGCTCGACTAGCAACATCCGCTTCGACAGAGTGGATTCAGGAACAGCCTCGATCCGTCAAAGGGTCGAACACTTCGATAGGAACAACGGTCCGCCAAGCGGCTTCTGGCCCATGCCGGTGCGAACGTCGAGGCCAAACTGCGGTACAACTTGAGACAATTGGGCAGTGCTACCGTAAATCTGTGGCATACGATGCACAGCTACGGCTTGCGTTGAAGTGTCTGGCTCTGGCTAGCTGGAGCAGTTGGGTTTCCCGTGCAAAGCACACCTAACACGACGGCAGGACGGAGCAATGCTGAGTACAAAGCAGAATTCAACTCAATATTCTGAATCTGGCATGGGCCGTGCTACCCATGACACCTTGGTGGCACAGCTAACCCTCGGCCTCAGCAGCCACAGCTGCAGGATTCGAAGCATGGTGGCGAGAAGGTCAGCCCCATCCCGAGCAGGGGCTGTATGCAAATGGCCGATATCCACACATGCAGGCAACATTGGAGAATCCACACCACGTGAAGTCGGCTGGCTGGCAGAGATTTGTCCAACATGGTGGGGTCCCTGGCGGGAGGCATTTAACTTGGGAATTAAGCTCCACCACTGCTTGGTTTCCAATTTGTGTCCCCCGCTTCAGGACATCGCTCACTCATTGACATGGCCTCTACCGAATAGTGGCACGCGGCAGAAGTCGAAGCCGGCAGCACACAACCCGAGCGGCGCCCTCCCCCTGAAACGCAGGGCTTGGAGAAGTACTCACCTGCAATGGTTATCTTCCTTACTGCGGAGATGGTCAGCATTGTGTCTAGCCTTATCCTAATTGCTGTTATGATAACGACACCTCCACGAAAAACGCTTGGAGTCGGGCCCACTCACACGAATGGAAGGGCCTGCTCAGTTCTGGCATCCCAGCTCTTTGCATGGGCACCCCCCTGCGAGGCATCCAGGTTGCTGTAAGTTGCTCGGGTCCAGCATTTATCTTGACGTAAGGTGCCATGGATGGCTGTACGTTGGGATCCGAAACCGTGGGCATAATCTGCCTCCTGCTATAACTCACACAGGAATCATCGCGTTAGCAAGCGATGCACGCAAAGCAGCACAGCGGGGACACCATGCCTTTGAGAAAGCCGGCATGCTACTGAAAGCACGTCAATAGCACGAATGTGAAAGGTGCCAGTCTCTATAGGTGTCCCGTGCTGCACCTACAAGCCTTACTCCGACGGACCTTGGGTTTTCTATGGATTCAGACACGTCAGATAGGTCCCAGCTTTGCCTTGGACACCAAGGGTCTGTAAGAGTAGAGCAAGCATTGCATGCGCTCTCATGGTTGAAACTTTCGTGAAAACCGTCGCCACTGCAACCTCTCACGCACGCAGTGCACCTGCAGCATCAAGATGAGGCACAGCACGTCTATGTTAAAAGGCTCTTGTACAATTCTCAAATGATTGATGCAGAGAAGCATGCAAATGCATTACACAATCAGTCAAAATTTGCATGGAGACTGCAAGGCAGAACAAGCATTGCACCTCTGTTACTGCACGATCTCTTCGCCTGCCAAATGCGCGTTTGTCGGGCACGTCACGCATTGCCATGCTTCGTCAGATACAGGCTTGGACTACTTTTACCGACAGGATCGAGCCCCAGGGCTGCCCAACTCCCAGACCCTATTGCCTCAACTCCAAACCCTCGTCAACCGTGGAAGCCCAAACTTCAACCAAGGCAACTCTGCCTGGCGAGGCATCCTGTTGCGACTCGACCTTGAAACTTCCCCGAATCATGAGGAGGCCCCGAAGCAAGCAGAGCATGGCTTTACTTGAGTGCAGATGATACATACATACATACATACATACATACATACATACATACGTAACTACATATTACACATACACATACACGCATGCACATGGCACATACATATATGCATACACATGCACATATACATATATGTATGCTTAAAGATATATCTATATACATATATATATATATAGAGAGAGAGAGATATGAAGGCATCAATTAATTCATGCCTGTATGCATGCATGCGTACATACACATATACATATGTATTTACGCACACACAGACACCAATGTGTAGATGTATATATACATATGTATGTGCGTAGGTATGTATGTCTGCTTGTTTGTTATGTATGTATGTATGTATGTATGTATGTATGTATGTATGTATGTATGTATGTATGATGTATGTATGTATGTATGTATGTATGTATGTACGTTTAAACATACATATGCATGTGCGTAAAATATATACATGCATGTATATGCACATCCTCGTAGAGAATACATACATACATACATACATACATGCATACATACACGGACGGACGGAGCTTATGTGGCATGTGATACCCACAGTAGAATTCCTAGGATTGCTCCAGCCATGAGCACCATCAGAAGCCCTACAAGTGCAATTAACTGCTGGTGCAGACCCCGGAACATTGCTCATCATCGCCACAGGTACCACGACAGAGACAACGCTCTTCTACGGGTCTTGCGTGCCATGCCAGCCACGGAACCGGATGTCATCTATTATTTTGGATGCTACGGAGGATCTGGGGCACCCGAAAGTTGAGTCTGACAGCTGTTTCCTGACTTCAAAATACGGATCAGGCGAGCTCCGCCCCCGGAATAAACGGCGCAAGCGCACCAACAGACTCAGAGCCGTGCTGGCTTCGTGTCGACCGTGGCACCCTGCGGTCAGGCTTCGCAATCAAGAGCCGGAGATGAAATCTTCGTGACAAAGGGCCCTATGACAGGAAAGCCGCTGATCTCCAGCACCAACACCAAGCAAATACGACACAACAACACCATACACAACAAAGGATCTACAATTCCGAAAAATGGCTGAAGCGTAAGCCCACAAAGAAGGTCATCAAGGTCCTATCCTGCTCACGATCTCAAAATTTCGATTTTGTGGCCTCCGGCTCTGCGGGGACGCCAGTCGAAAGACCACCGACTGAGTCCAGGCCCTGCATTTCCGGATGTTGACTTGCGGGCTTTTGGCTTCAGGCCTAGCCTGCGCTAGACTCACGCAGGTTCGGAGAAAAGACAATGGCATTGGCTGCGGCAAACTTTCGAAGGATCTGATGCGTCCAGTGCCGGTGCTCTCGACTCAGGATGCAATTCAGGTATCAACATCCCTCACGACTACATGCCAAAGTCCAAGAAGTGCTGCCGTTCGGAAGACGGACATGCTGCTGCCTTGCGTGCAAGCTTTCAGCTTTTCTACAAGCCTGCATCAAAACAGAAACGCATTGTGCAATCCAAAGTGCGCCTGCACTCAGACGATATGTGTGTTCACGTGCCCACAACTGAAGCAACCCATCCACCCTCGCACACCCACATGCACATATGCATCCAAACACAAAGGACGCACACGGAGACATGCTCAGGACAGAGACAGGCTTCCAAGGAAAGCGTACGCTTGAAAATGTCAATACTGGAATGATGATTTGCCCAAGTTGCAAGTTGTGCATAAAGCCGACTGTTGATCTTATTTAGAATCTAGAGTGGTGGAGATAGGATATACACATTGCATATCGAACAGGCTGTGCCCACAAGCCCTTACCGGCCTGCTTTGAACGGAGCAGTGTCGTCACGGAGCCTCGGAAAGGTGTGCGGCTCTTGCTATCAATGCTCTCTCGCAAGCTAGGAACGGAACAATGCAGCCAAAGCCATACACTGCTACGACCAATCCGGATGTAAACCATCCTCAATTCTTCGTCACTCAATTTGCGGTCACAGAGTCGGGCTTGGCGGCTTGCTTGCTTATGCTATGTTGAACTAATCAATGTCCTTGAAACCGGTGCTCGTTGCCTCTGGTCCCTTACAGCAGATTGTGCTTACTCATTCGTGCTTCTGCATGTATCTGTATATTTAATTATGTGTGCGCGCACTGACGCACTGGCCCTGTGAGTTTGATTGGAGGCTGCATGCTGCAAGAGCCAAAAGAGCCAAAAGAGCCAAAAGAGCCAAGATAGACCGTGGGTTGGCACTGTTGCTGCTCTTCTCAGCACACACGAAGACCGGAAAGGCCCTTGCTTTGCGATCCGAGACGGGTCTCCAGCTCCTCGCAGGGTGGCTGAGGCGATACATCGGAGCTGAGGTCGATGGAAGCGAGATGCAAAATCAAGAGCTCGGGCACCTTTGTGGCTTCATGGCGACTCTGCAGTTTGCCACTGATGGCTACACATCCAAGGTGTCACGGCCATTTAGACGGTGCCTCCAGGACCGACTGGGTGACGATGCGCGAGTTCTGCAGGCGCTGCAGGCAGATGAGCTCCTGCTCCTGATGGAGACGCTTGAAAGACAGGTAAAGGCAGGACCGATGTGGAGGACACTTCAGGGAACAGCATGGCCAGCCTGTTAGCTGCTTCGAAGGCTTCCTGTGCCATCTTTTGTCGGGCCCACCTCGAGCTCCGGGAGCGTGGACTCTGCCTCCATCACCTCCAAGCAGTTTCAGTGAAAGGTTCCTACTGCCACAAATCTCGCAAAGTCGCTCTGACGAGCCACTTGAAGCTGTTCCGAATCATGCTGTTGACATGCCAGGAACCCCTCCAAAGCTGCTGGGTGAGCGCCTCTTGTTCCGCTTGTTGGCGCTCAAGCTCCTGACACATGCTGAGTGCTGACAGTGGGGGTGTCAACAGATTGCATGCAGCGCTCTATGGAGTGGTAGTTGAAGTGTATGGTTCGGCGATGCAGTTGTTGCCGGGTGAAGTATCACCTCACGATATCTAGCAATGATGCAGAATCATGACAGGTCATCAGGTCTTGCGACGACGTAGGACCTGAGTGGACTATAACATGCAACTGGAAAATGGGTGGCGCGACATCGTAGCATTGCATTTGTCGATGGTACAGCATGCGGCAAGTCTTGCAGCACTTCACCGCCCAGCAGTCTAGCGTTCATATCGAAATTCACGGAAACCGAACACGAAGCTTAGTTTGGAGTCGCATCGCCCAGCAAGTTGCCTGGAACTCTCGCATACGTTCGATGCGCGCCGCGCGCTCCTGGCTGGCCTTGATGCCAAAGAATACTCCAGCACTGGGTTTGAAGAGGGTTTGAGATCTAGGTTTGGATTTCACTTCTGCAGGGTTTAGCAGGCTTCTCAACAAGATAGGACAAGGGCTTTAAACTAAAGCAAGAGGCGTACAGGTGCCATATCATCGGTACCATGACCCGCGAGTGTTGTCATGTGTCGAGGGTTGCGGATGGTTGCTTTAGGCTCCTGCCGAAGGAGTCCTGGGGTTCTGGGATCCTGTTGGCAGAGAAGGAGCTCCCGCTTACCCGTGTCTGGGCCCTGCAATAAGGTGTGGGTGTAGGTTTGTTTAAGTGCATTTGCTGAGGAGTCTCGCTGCGTGCGGGGCTGCTCTTGCAAGACGCCACTACTTCTGTTGGATCCTGTGGATAAGACCCAGTCTATGAGTCTATGCAGTCCAAGACGAAGCTCTCATGGTCTGGCAAAGATGAGTGGATGATAGCTTGACTTGTTACTTGGCTCGTTCGATTCGCAAATGCCATGTTCGGCAGATGGCAAGCGCTACGGCAAACTTTGACAAAGCCGAAACATAGCATCAGCTACAGTAGATGAGCAAGGTATCTCCAACAGCGCTGTCGGGAGTCTGGGCTGGTGGCCCGCGTGCGCGCCTCCTTCTGCGAGACCCTCGGTGCCGTGGTGTGCTTCAGGGCTTTGTGTGGTATGAGTCTCAGGCTGGCATTGCGCCATGCGTGATGCCCCAGCTCTACATCTAGAAATGGGCAAGTCCTGCATCTACACTTAGGTCCGGGCTGTATCAGGGCGGCTTTCTCCGAGTTCATGCGCCGAATCTGGCAGGCTCTGGTACAGACCGCACCCCCTCAACCCCTTATGTGTTGACACTTCCGGTCCCTCCAAAGATGCTTTGGAATTACTTCAAAGATTGCAGCCAACGGCTCTCGTAGCTTTGCACACAGCCTCCATCTCCAGAATCCTCTTCTGCTTCAGGATGGCCTCCGGAAAAGAGGAATGACAGGCTTTGACCTGTGTGGCTAGAAGCGTGCCGCTACAGGCTGTGGTTCCTAACCTGCTGCCTGTTAATCCCGATGTTGCTGTAGCTATGCTGGATGCTGGATGACATATGTCTCGGCCCGGCACCACCCGTTATGACAAACTCAGCTTCAGCTGCGCTGTGATTGCCCCCATTCAGTGCCAGCCGGCATGGCCTGGGAGGATTCGCGCTGAGCCTGCGCGGAGATCTGCTTCTCACGCATGGTTTCGAACCTGAGCTGCATTGCAACATATATTTGGCGGCGAGAGATCGTGCGCCATCACTCTGCCTCCTTCCCAGGGCTCAGTAGCAGTCAACTTACTCAACTTACTCGACTCAGTCCTCAGCTGCTGCTGCTTCCGGTAGTCGGAGACGGTCACCCTGAGGCGACATGCGACAACGCTCCGGTCAACGGTGGCGTTGAATGGGTTGGTGCTTCGCTTCCCCTGTTTCCTGAGACACGCACCAAGGGCACTAACGTGGATTCAAAACCCACCAGCCTGTTTTGAGCAGCTCTGACTCTGTTCTGCTGAAGCAGGAGGTCTCTCTCCTTCGCGGTGAATTCACGCGCATGGTGCAGCAAGCGAGCGCTTCTCCTCTCGCCCTTCGTCGATCCAAGATTGCTCGGTCCTGCTGAATCGCTCGATCTGCCAACTTCTTTTCGATGGTCCGTGATCGTCCCTCCTGTGGACAACCGTCGACTCTGAATTGAACTTGCTTCATGCTCCGACTCAGAAGGCAGTTGAAAACTGCAGCACCTCCGGAAGAATCCTTTGGCTTTACAGGTGAGGCTCTACGGCATGCAGAGCTCCCAAAAACTTCGGGGGACGAGACTCCAGGGGCCGTCTGAAGACTGCAAAAGCCGAATCCGCCTTGCCTCGATGGCCGCCGCCTGGCGGGCGGAAACCGGTTACGATGCAGTGCTTGCAGTCACCCGTAAGCTTCTCCCTACAAGTAGCCGAAAACAAAATTGTCCTTCGAGCTGTGTTCGGCGCCTGCCGCCTCACTTCCTCCAAGTCCCTCCAAATCTTCTCCTGGCACGGTTCGAAGATTCGAGAGGAGGCTGGCGGGCAGCAATGGACATCTTGGACCCAGGGTTCTACGCTTCGGGTCGGGCATAGGGCCGTGTAGCCGTGTAGCCTCCATATGCCTCCACCGACAGAGATTCGTCAGCTCCGCAGAACGGATGCGGTGCTTCACAAGCAGCGCATGTCGTGGCCTCTTCCTTTTGGAAGTATCGGATGCGGTTTTCGATGGCTTTCCGGTTTCGGTCGATTGCCTGCCAGGAAACTGTCTCTGAGGCTACGAGCTGCTTTGGGACTCTCATAATTCATGGCGGGACTGCGGGATTTAACATTAGACTGTCCAACTTGCGTGCCCGCTCAGGTCTTGCAATTTCAGGAAGCCGTGCTTCATGAAAAGAGGCATCCCGCCTTTTTCGCTCGGCTGGCCTGGCAGGAAGCTTTCGACTGCTGCTCGCGCCGTCAAGCTCTGGTTGCTGCTTCCCATGGCCTCGTGCACCGTCATAGGCCGATCTTCCCTGCGCAGTGCGGGCTCGAGCGAGCCTTCTGTTCAGGGTTTCTGAACTTCCAAGCTCTTTCACCAAAACTAGACTGGTCTTCGACAACGCCGGTGAGTGACTTGCCTTGCATTCCCGGCCTCAGCTCACTGGGGCTCTCTCGGGCCCTGGGGCTTGCGGCGCTGCGTGGACTGGCATCCTTCCCAAATTTCAAGGGCTGTCTCCAAACGACTTAGGAGGCTGGGTAAGGGTTTCGGGCTTGCTCCGGGGCGCCTTTAAGGGATGTGTTCGAAGTGCATACATGGAACTTACGGAAGCATCCTTCCAAGTTTGTGAAAGCCCCCAGGCCATGCGGGGTGTAAGGCCCCTCAAGTTGGTGAACACACCAGACCAGTGACCGGAGGCTTTGAAATTATCCCGGCAACCTCTCCCCGAACTAGAAGACACGTTCGACATCTCCCCCGCTCGAAACCAAGCCTTCTCCGACAGTGCCGTGACGCTGGCACGGGACCTCCATCTAACCCGGCTCTCTTTCAAAGCATTACATGAGCTTGCCTGGCACCGGGCGGGCACACACTGAAGACAAAGGTTCAGACTACAGCGCACTGGGATGCGCGCGATATTACTGAACCCGTTGCTGCAGGCTTCGCTTCCCCCGATTGCCTTCTGAATGCTTGCACTAGATGCCGACACGATCCGCGCTTCAAGTCTATCCAAACCCAGCCTACGGATACACTTCTTATCCTCCAACGACCCAACCGAACAACACCAAAAGTTGCTTTCCGCTGTCTGCGTGCAACACATGATTTTCATCCTAAAACAGCTCACCCCGAAAACCTGCACATTTCCATTTCCGAAAAAAACACCCCTCTCAGAGTGGGGCCCTTGAGAGGATCGCGGCCCACCGGGCACCGGCCTCAGAGAAAGCTCGGAAGTGACTGGAGTGTGCATTTGCGGAGCCCAGCGTGGAACGTGACCCATGACTGTTTCGGGCCTCCTTCATCAACAGCACACTGACTTCCGGCCGAATGCTCAACCGCAAAGAAGGGCAAAGGCCCTGGCGCTCGGCGAACAGGCGGGGCAAAAGACATCAAGGGGCCCGTCCGGAGTCCTGGCAAGCTTTGCAGTGCTCGCAACATTAGATCCAGGCCGACAGCCATCAAGATACCACCCTGACAAAAGCCTGCAGAACATCTGAGACAATCCCCTTGCGGCCTCTGACGTCCCCGAGCCCAGGGGCTCACGAGAAACCCTGAGACCCTCCAGCTTTGTAAGCTTGGGCCACAGGAACCCACGAGATGTGCGTGCAGTCTCTGCCTGTCGCAAATGAGGGCACGCACTTACTGGAGCATTCTGAACTCCGACGAAACCCTGCGACGCCGCAACCTCTTTGCGGCCAGCCTTTGCAAGAGTTGTAGTTCGCATCAGGTCTCTGAGTCACGCTACACACTGCTTCAGGCATCAAGTTCCCCTTTCAGATGGAGATCTTCTCCAAGAAAGGTCTTGACACCTGCGCTGACTACAACGGTAGCGAAGGCACAGCTTCCCCGGCCCTGTGCAAGCTACGAGCCTGAAACTGGGGCAAACACATCACGCTCGCAGGAGAAGCTCACCTCTTGTGAGCTGTTGCGAGTGCTTCTGCTCGGGAGGCCGGCACAACATGCCCAACTCTCAAGTGCTGCCAACACCTCCGACACCGTCTCAACATAGACCCCAAGATATGAAATCACGAATGAGAGCACAGGCACTTGCTCCGGCCCTCAAGCAGAGACTCCCCCTGCAATTCCATCCGCGAGGCTAACTCAGAGGGGCTAAACCTGAAAGTCAGCCCTGCGCTTGTCCTCAGATGCACCACAGAGTAGGAGAGCCACATGGGAATCTGAAATCGGGAACAGTAGCAGGATGCAAAGAAATTGTTGCTCCTGCTAATTGGACACATCGTTCGGAAATCGCTGTCAGGCAAGGCCCGATTACACAGTCGTCCACTCGGAGGTCCGATTTTTTGGGCCACTGCTCGCATAGGGATGCATGCAGCTCAGGGGCATCATCATCGAAGATGTAAACGTAGTTCAGGTTCACACTTGCACGCTCGTCTGCGTCCACAGCCGTCAGCGAGTACCTCTACGAAAGCGCAAGGGCCCAAGGTCTCACGTCGCGAACTCGAAGCTCATGAGCCATGCTACTGATGTAGGCCCCCTGAATGGCTCCCACTGGCCTCTGCAGAAGAGCCTCCAGCCGAGCGTAGTGGCCGTTGATGGCCGCGGCTGCATCCATGCACTGTATCCTTGGGCTTCAAGCGCTCACAAGGGCTTACGGTCTTGTTTGTTTGATCGCTCCTATTTCTTCAGCATTCTGGGTTCTTGGTGCAGGGTTTAGGAGGGTTTGGGGCTTAGTCTGCTTCGCTCGTTCAACAAGGGGCCGTGAGTATCAGCTGGCTCAAGGGCGAAAGGCAAGGACAGGTCACGATGTAATTACCTCGAGGAGCCTTCCATCTTCCGACGGTTCTCTCGATATCGAGGTCAACTCATGTTTGGTTAAACTCTGGCGGCATGCTGGGCTGCCTATTGCTTTCAACCGTCTTACTGCTGACATATACATGTGCTCAAACTGTTGCCCCCAAGCCGCACCGAACCTTTGGCGACCATTTTCAGTTCGCCATAGCCTCGAGATGCACAGTAAGCAATCGTGGATACGGCTATACAAGGGATGCTAAGGGTTGGATTACAAAGCCCGCAGTGCCAGCGACCGCACAATGCCGCCCTGCGGCTCTGTATGAAGTTCTGCAAAGACACGCCGTAGGCAAAGACCTTCCCTTTGGTCCTCGGTGGGCAAGTTTCCTGCGACCCACCTCGAAACCCATGCGTTTAGTTTGCTGAGGCGGGCGATGCCAAGCACCGAAGGCAGTCTTGGCCATTGCCTTTCCACAGTGAAGCTGAGACCAGGACGGCTTCTGCCGCAGGATTATACCTCTGAGATTCCGTGCAAAGCTGATGGCTTCGCAATGTTTCACAGGTTGCTTTTGCAAAATCCAAGAAAACTCCTTGAAGGGCAGGTCGATCTGGGTCAAGTCTCGATTCCACAGATAACCCTGCTGCAAAGCCGAAGCCAGACTGCAACCTCCCCAACCCGCCAGCACAGCCTCCAGGCACGCAGGTTCCCAAGTAGGGTCGTGCTGCCAACCTTCTGGAATTTGGATCGGTGGCTTCTTTCACAGTGAATGTAGGCCCCGTGCCCTGGCATCACCAGCACCGAGAGCAGAAGCAATCGGAGCACCGCGCAAGGGCTGAGACATGGCATGGGTTTTGAGATCTGGTGCAAAAGTCCTTCTGGCTGTGGGACGCAGCGGGTGCGGCAGGCTGGTCACTCCTTTGGGCTCACGGAAAATCGAGGTAGTATAGCAGGTCTCCGGGTGATCTTAACTCATGGCCATCATGTTTGAGCACAGCTGGCTTGAAGCACAGAACTCGCGGGACTGTCTGCACGCGGACGAATCCCCATTGTTCGAAGACAAACTGGGGCAAACGACGGTGATGGACCCAGAAAATAGCTTATCATATTATGCTACGTTATGTGTTATATTAAGGGAGTATATTACACTCTTGGTGTACGGATTAGTGACCTATCTTAAGTTATGTGTGATCAGGTGTTTCGATCTATGGGTTCACAGTCTTGTTGAGGCGTGACGATACCACCGCTGCCGCGGGAGATCAGTGCCCGGTGATCGTCTTGCTTGCAAAGTACTGCTGGTAGCCGCTGTACGGTGTGGCTTTGTACATTGCCGCAGTGGCTGCATACTTGTATTCTAGGTGAAAAGCATGTCAGGCCCATCCCGTCGCATGTTAGCATTGTTGAACATGGCATCCCCGTTATGATGATATGCGGAGCAAAAAACGCCAAAACAAAAACGATGTTTCTGCGCGGCCGATGCTCTTGATTTTGACAAAGAAGTGCAGCGGCAGGACCGCATGGAGGTTTAAGGCCAGGTTCTGTACAATGTGTTCTTTCACCCCGGCTTCGAGCAATGTTGGAAAAACATGGAAGGGCCTATACTTTCGCATTTTAGCATTGCTCAACATGGCGTTACCGTTATGATGATATGCGCAGCAAAAAATGCCAAAACAAAAACGATGTTTCTGCGCGGAAGCATTTGTTGATACATAGTTTGGGCATGGATGCACTGGCCAATGGATGGGTAGCATGCACGTCATCATGGTTTGGATATGGATGCACTGGCCAATACGTGAGTTGGTAGCATGGCGCTATCATGGTTTGGGCATGGATGCACTGGCCGGTAGATGGGTTGGAGTATGGACGCTCCATGGTTTGCCAATAGACGGGTTGGCAGCATGGACGTTATCATGGTTTGGGCACGGGCGCACTGGCCAATACATGGGTTGGTAGCATGGACGTTATCACGGGTTGGGCATGGATGCACTGGCCAGTGGATGGGTTGGTAGCATGGACATGGCACGATGCCGATCTGAGCGACAGAGGAAGCAGGGCAGACGAGGATGATGGAGCCTATTTTCTGTTCTGAATTCCGGACCAGTTACCTTCGACTCTCGTGGCCATATCTGGTGCAACCAAGCAGAGAGCAAACCAGCAGGAGTGAAGGGGTCTAGGGCCTGAGGCCAGGGATTGAGGGTTCAGGGAGTTTTGAGTAACCAACACCCAAGACCGTGCCAACCGTCCTCCACAAAGCACAGTACTCACACAGCACCACGATCCTTCGAGTTTCCATCTCGCGCTGTTTTGTTCACCACTCTGGCGCAAAGCCGTCGTTACATCACAAAGCCCAGCAGCTGCACAGGAACCCTCCAAGAAGTACTAAGCAAGTGCAGAAGTTCATAGAACAACACGGGGACATCATTGCGGATCCGAACCCGAAGTCCAAGAGCCCTAAAGGTCCTAAACTCTAAACGGACACGGAGCCCCCTTGGAACTTGGGGCCCTGGTCTGCGAGCGGAGCGCTCGAGGAATGTCACAGGCATTGCCGGAAGTGGTGAGAGAGCTTCTGGGTGTGCAGCAAGCAAGGAAGTCCACAATGACTCGTCTGATGCATGAGTGGAGAGAAACGTACATCCGAAAGCGCGCCGTTTGCATTTGGCCGGAGCTGATCTTGCAACCACTTGCAGCTCCTTAGCCATACCTGGAGAGCCTACATGCAAAAGGGATGCTCACACCACCAAAACCCTGCAGCACCCTGAGACGCCTGGACCCTGCAACAACCTGGGGAAGGTCAAAAAATCTGCACGATCGATCAAACCGAGCTCTCGCCTGACCGGCAGTGCCAGCAGTGATAAGGGTGGCTTCTGCCACGCCACACCGCCCGTTAGACGAATTGACTTCACTGTCAACACCACCACTCCGAGCCATCTGCTGGGTCGATCGTCCCTTTGCACGCTGGTGATGTGCCCTTAGGAAATTCCTGCCATTACGACGCGGCTACATTCAACCCGTGTGCAACATGGCTCCAAACGTGAAGGTAGAAGAATAGAAAACTGCCGCTTGAGCGTGAGGCTGGCAGCCGAAAGTCCTTTCTTCAGCTTACTGTCAAGATGCCGCATGCAGGCATGGGCAGGCATCGGCCAGATACGGCCAGCTACTTGGCACTGGTCGCTAGGGCCGCTAGGGCGTTCAAGGTGCTCTTTGCAGGCCAGGAACTGGAACTACCCTGCTACTGATTCCTTCAACCAAGCTGGGTGTCCATACTCGTCATGACATGGCACATGTGTTGGGATCCCAAAATCTCAAGCAGGTTACATACCTCAAAGGTCAGAATGCCAGAAAAAGCCTTTCAGCCACGATCGTGGCAGTTCCATCAGAGACTTCCCCAGCGAGAGTCGGGCTCCCGGTTGCCTCCTCTGCCCCCACTTTGGGCACTGCTACGATGGCCGTCGCAGACTCGATGCCTAAAAAAGGCTATCCAGAGCGAGCAGAAGCAGAAGCAACTGCATAAACAGAGTGCAATACAATTCATTACATATCACCCTGGAAATTCACAAATTGAATTGTCCCTTGCTTTGGAGATGCCCCGAAAAAGCTTTTCTGCGCGGGATCTGCAATGTGCAATGTTCCAAAAAGGGACAACGCAAGCGTTGGGCATACTTCTCGGTTCTTATGCTCGCAAAAAGCCGTGCATATTCATTTGGATATGCAGATGGGTGTGTCTGTGTGTGTCTCTACCTTTTCCGCTTCGTAGAAGATCATCTTGGTCTCACCTCCTCTTCGTGTGTGCAGTCCTTGCTTGGTTCTTGTTCATCTCTGATCTCCGTCGGTCGGCTTCTACTCATACAACGCAGTTCTGATCTGCAAGTGCTCATGCAGGTACCATTAGGATCCAGTAGCTGTGTCATGTATTGACACGCATGAACTGATGTATTGTCCAGCTATTGTGCTCTTTGTTTTGCAATGCACTTCTGATGTGGCTTGGTGCAGATCCAACATTCTTCTTGTCAGTGTCTGCCCAAGCTGGACAGAAACCTTCGCAGAAACAACGCCACGCTTCCGCCTGGGTGTTCATGCTGCGCCTGATAACTTGTGCATGCGATGTACGAGCAACGCGACGTATGAAAAGTTGGGCGACAAATCCTGCCATGTGACGTTTAATCTCATGTAGTTGAACAGTCTGGCGAACACCAGCATTGACTTAATTGCTGATTTGCAACCACATAGACAATACGGTCACAGCGAGGCCGGAACGGCTCGCTACGTATTTCCAATGTAAAAGTGGCGATTCACAGATTCCGCAGGTCTCAGCCAACAGACCTGCAGACAGCCGCAGATGGCCCGACGTCTGGCTCCAATCACATTCCAGCTAGTAACTGTTCGTATATCTTGGGACCGAAATCAAAACCGGGCATCAAACTCAGCATCTCTCATACAGGACCCCGGCAGCCCAGGATCCGAATAGCCGCAAGCCGGCCAACCGTCTGAACAGTCTGCGCAGCGAAGCAAAACACAAGCTCAACCTGAGGTCCGTGCGGCCACGGTGTATGCTGAGCTCTTGTCAAAATATGACGAAGAAAAATAGAAACGCAGTGGTACCTGCAATGGCCAGTACCAAAGGCAGTTTCTTGAAAGGATCTAAAGAAGCCCGCCAACAATCGAATGCTGGAGCCTTCGATGAGACGTCGAACCACTCCTGGAGACAAGCAAACGAATTTTAACCTTCTGATTTCTAGCCGAGCTCTGTTCTCAAAGCAAGGCTGGGTAAGTGGGATCGATCCAAGGTGACGCTGAATGAGAGATCGTGGACCTTCCGGGCATTTCGATGCACGGTAAGTTTGAGCAGTGACTACGGTGCTTGTTCTCGAATGATGGAATCTGGCTACCAGCCACTGTATCGGGCAAAGACAGTCCAAAAGGTTTGTGTGTGATTTCAACAGAGAAGATGGAAGCCAGAGTGCCAAATATCAGGTTGCCATCCCTGTCGATCTTGACTCAGTAGAATCATCGTAGACCCCAACATTACGCCCACGCAGGCAAGTCCTCCGTGAGCATGTGCGTGTTCCGCAGCAGTGCCAGGCGACACCTATGGTGCGTTACGGCAGCCGGCTCTAGGACGCTCTCCCTGCTGCCCAGCACCAAACGGCCAAGCGGGCCAAGGGCCTCTAAAAAATCACATCTCCCAGTTTTGTTCAAACAGCGTTCGTTCCTCCATGGCCCGCCATCAAGCTTGGCGACGGGGTCGCCCTGTCACTCAAAGTCTCTCTCTCTGGGGGTCTGGCCGTCGGATCCCGCACTTCGATGCCTCGCCGATGAGGAGCTCCAGGTCAAAGGTGACGGAGGTCAGGGTCCCTCCGAAAAAAGAGGACGCTTAAGGAGAGAGCTTTTTGCAGAGACAATTAATGGAAGTAGCCTCTTCTATGAAAGTCCGAACGTCCGGAGTGATATGAAAGTGTGGTATATGGTCCCCTCTTACTTTAGAGTTAGAGACTTTTGAGTTTAGAGTAGAGGCTGCTCTCCGCTTTTGGCCTTTACGTGTTTGAGTCAGCTCAGTCTCGGGCTCTCAGCCGAGCTCAGCTCCGGGCCTCCGAGCTGTGCCGAGTGCTTCCCGTTCAAGTCCTGGAAACAACGCGGAAGGCGCGGAAGGCGCGGAAAGGGAAGGGCGGGGAAGGCATGCTGACCCATCCAAAGGCTGATGAAATGCGTGGAAGAGGCCCTGTGACACGCACGGAACCCACTACGATTGCATTTCAAGGTCTCAGGGGTGTGGGTGGGTTGTTGTGGCTGTCTCTGGGTCCGGGGAATGCTGCGCCTTGACTTGACTCGGTTGCCACCAAACCCTCAGCTCCTCAGCAGCTGCGTGCTTTAAACTCCGTCCGAGTCTCGGTCGACACCTTCTATCACACCAAAACCTACTAACTCCTTTTGGAGTTGTTGCGACGGTTCCAGGATCTTCCTGGAACTCCCACTCGTGACTCCGGGTCACCCGGGACTGTGAGACTTCGGCTCGGGCATAAACCGTTGGGCGCTGGAATGCTAGACTCGGAGGTTTGGCCTGAATTTACCGAGTTGCTTAGTACGAGATCCTTCTCCAGCCCGCCCACTCCCCTGTGCAAACTCTGCAGACCGTGATCAGTTTTGAAACGTCTGCCGAGTGACCGAGTGGTCTCTTCTCAAAATATCGGCGATGACTTCACGAATCTACCTTCGACTGCAACATTTCGACATGACACAACAACTGAATTGATTACAAAGGATACTGCATGTCGCTTGTGCGACAGATTTTGAGAAGTTCAGACCAGTGCCTCTAAATTTCTGTTGCTGGCCTCGATCCAGCCCTGGGCTTCAACCTTCGCTGTTTTGGCGCATTACCTGCCTTCGGATGCTTCGAGATCTGCCCGTTCCGCAGCTGTGGTCAAGATGGATAAACCAGACATGCAATACACTCCACATGTCGCTGTTCGAAGATCCCCCGTCAGGCAACCAGCATCTCCACTTTTCAAAGTTCTACAACCCCACCCGATTCGCTACTCCAGCGGCTGAAGCCCCCGGCGACAACGGCTCATGTCAGATCTTCGACACCAGCACCGAGAAGCGGGAGCGATTCTAGCTGTTTCCGCGTCATACAGACCTTCGCCAGGCTCGCTGGGCTTGTAGGCTTCAGGCTTCGAACAGTGACCTTTCGCCAGGATCGGGCCCTCGACTGTAGTCCTGATAGCTTCTGCATCTTACACTTCCGCCGAGAAGCCGTGAAGTCGGAAAACTGCGAATTCACGAGGCTCCCCTTGGCATGCAGCAATCGTTACAGATTTTGTTGTCTCAGGTGCTGTGATTCTGTTGATCAGTGCGGACACACATTGGCAAGCCTATTGAAAGGAAGAGCGTAGTTCAATGTCTGACACACAATCGACGGAAGACAGGTGGTTCGGGCGCTGAAAACTGACTGCGACAGAGTGATGCCGACACACGAGAGAGACCAGGACACTCAAACTGTGGACCAGCGGCAGGATCCCAGTCCACTGCTGGCGCAAGCTCGCGGACCGATGGCTGGTCCTGCACAGGGAATACCGTTGATAAGAGAAGACTTGACCTGAGTTTCCAATAATTGGTAAAAAAAACGCTATTGTAACAAAATATAGTTTTGCTATGTAGGTTTTGCTGTTTCATGGTCCTTTGTCTAGGCCTGGGCTTTGGTTTGGGGCGTATCTTAATTGTTGGGGTTCGAGCTGTGGCGTCTATTGCGTTCCTTGCCTAGGGTTTGTATGCAACTGCGATTTCTGTGTAGGACTTGTTGGAGGGATCCTGAAGGTTTCTGTTCTTTCGAACTTTTGAATACACCCTGGGGCTTAATGCCCAGGGCCTTATGATTGGATGTCTGCCAGGTCCACCCATCTGCTGCTGCAGACCCACAGGCCTGCTTCTTGATCACACTGCAGTCCGACTCCATCTCCACCGAGCAAGCCATGCCAGTGATGAACCCTAACCTCGGGCTTCCCAGAGTGCCAAGAACCCGCTCTGCACCACAAAACCCGATGGCCCAGTGAAGCTTCCCCAACCCAGCTCCGATCCCCCTCTCGGTTCTCAAATCCAGAAAGCCCTGCACATCCTGCACTCATCCAGCTTTGACCACAACAGAAATAGGTTCGTTCGTCAGAGTGCGAGTCAGTTCTGTCAATCACATCTCAGAACTCAGAGTTCCCCAACCTCTCCCACTTGCTGCTGAATCCGCATAGACGGGCCGACATCGATACCACTGCTGTCACTGTTGTCACCGCATGTGTGGACGTTTGTCTCAAGGCATACGCCTGTCTGCATGCATACGACAAAAACATATAGCCTTGCATGATTGGCTGGGGTACTTGTGTTTGTGTTCAATCCTACCGTTGTTGCTGTGGCTGCTTCTGCCTCTCCTGCGATTGCTAGTATTAGTAGTAAGTGCACTGGCGGCAGCAGCAGCAGCAGCAGCTACATACGCACGCACCTGCATAGATACATACACACATAATTGTAGATACACGCATGCGCCCAGATATACAGAGGGATCGAAAAAGAGAGAGAGTTCCTCACCCAGCTATTTGTACTATCTTTACTACATAGACTGATGACTACGCACACCTGCGCATCCATATGTCCGTTTGCTCATAGTTGGGCTTTGCTGTTGCTTGTTACACCTCAACGACTGGTTTTCTGGTGTCGGCAGTTCTCGATGCGTCTGTCTAACACAACTTATGGGTCAATCTCCGCCGCTTTCGTTCCATCCCATGCTCGCAGGCCGAGCCAGAGAGAGAGAGAGAGAGAG